>AYEL01088955.1:0-15439 GCA_000484575.1 Olivierus martensii | reverse complement strand
ATTCAATATTCAGAACACACTCAGGAACCAATTAATTCCGAATATAGAGGTTTTACTGTATATTGAAATATATAAAAAACAACGCATAATTATATAAATAGCTGTTTTTGTTATGAATTATATATTGAAATAAAATAGACTCAATAATCTAAATAAAAACAGCAATAATTATTTATAAGTGAAATAGTTTTTTTTTTTTTAATTAAACTAAATTAATGAGCTTCAGTACTTTATTTTAAAAATCAAAAATATATCAAATTTTGAAGTTTAAAATTAAGATATTTTTTAATATATTGCGTTTTATTTTTCTGGTAGCAACTGGCAGTATTTTATTGGGGGCAAAAATACTCCTTTTTTTTATTTGTATATATTATTACTATTAATATTATTATATTACTGTATATGATTTCTTGCTTTACCTGTTATTTTAAAACTATAATTAAACAGTATACTGACTTAAAAAAATGGTTTGTGAAAAGTAACTTTTTGGGTCCAGAACGAATTAATCCAGTTTACATTATTTCCTATGGAAAAAAATGATCCAATATTCAGAACACACTCAGGAACCAATTAATTCCGAATATAGAGGTTTTACTGTATATTGAAATATATAAAAAACAACGCATAATTATATAAATAGCTGTTTTTGTTATGAATTATATATTGAAATAAAATAGACTCAATCATCTAAATAAAAACAGCAATAATTATTTATAAGTGAAATAAAGTTTTTTTTTTAAAATTAAACTAAATTAATGAGCTTCAGTACTTTATTTTAAAAATCAAAAATATATCAAATTTTGAAGTTTAAAATTAAGATATTTTTTAATATATTGCGTTTTATTTTTCTGGTAGCAACTGGCAGTATTTTATCGGGGGAAAAAATACTTCCTTCTGTCAGTATTATTTTCACCCGTTTGGACCATTATAACTTCCTTGGTTTTCCTCCTAAGTATTATTATTTTCAAAGGATTCCTCAAGATTGATGTTTTATTACTTTCTGGCTAAATTTCACTTTAATGGTAGTAAGATATTTTGTATATTCCAGGGGAAATTGTCCATCATACGACGAAAGAAAAAACCTGCAGCCCTTCCATTAAAATATGACAGAAAACGAAAATCAAGAATTGTGAAAGTAATGAATATAGTTAAGTATATCATCTAATATTTAATGTTTCATAAAAACTTAGAAAATGACTAATTTTTTGTGATATATTCCTACAAATTAAAGTTTTATTTTTAAATAACTATTCCTTTATATTCTGAATAAATATATATATATATTCAACTCATTCCGAAATGTTTATAATAAAATCATTCTTATAATCTATATACTTAGTTTATCTTTCATTTTTAAGCGATAAGAAGCAGATACTTATCCCATAGTCAGCAACATACGATTAAGGTATGAAGTATATTTCGTTTTCTCTCAATCAGATGTCATTTTTTTAATATTTTGTCAAAAAAATTAACTACAGATTGGTTACATTTAATACACAAATATCAAGAAACATGCTGTTATTTTAAAATTTTATTAAAAAATTAAGTCATACATATAGTAGATTTATCCAAAATTTATAGCGAATAGTTAACTTCTCAGCCGATATCCTAAAATTATTATAATGATACACGCGAAAATAGGTGTCATCAAAACTAGTTGGATTACAAATTTTTCCATATTTCTAATGATCATCATCGTTATCTTCGAGTCTGGAAAATAGTTTGTGATTATTGTAATAACTTTTTAAACTAAATATCTAATAGAAGAGAATCGTATTTTATTCGAGATAATGAAAAACAGAGGAAATTATTATGTAAATATTTAAAAAACAGCAATATATTAATATTGTAATATTTAAAAATTCATTAGTCGTCAAAAATTAGAAAAATTTTGCTTATAAAAATATATTTGAGACAAAATTTCATTATTAATTAAATTAACTAAAGTATTGCTACATACAGAATAAACGTAAGTTTTTCTTTCCTCATCAGTTATTTTTCCTTTTTTGCAAATAGCACGAATTTTTCGTATATCATCCAAAATAGCCATCATTTCTCTTCGTATGAACACATTTTTGCAACAGAAAGGATCAAAGTAGGAATATTCAAGTTTTATGACGTCGTGGAGATGTAGAGAATCCACGATTATTTCCATGATGGCTCCTCTGTATCCGTATAATTTAAACCAATATTCCTTTAAAATTTACAAAATGTTAAAAATTTTTTATAAAACATTTCAATAATTTTGAAATTGTTGTAAGCTTACCATTTGTTCTTCTGTTACTCTTCCTTGAACAGGAGGATTTTCTCTCATCCACTTTCGAAATAAATCTTTTTTTAATGAAATAGTCTGAATGAAAGGCCACCACTCATGTACTGCTCTATTATCGAATACGAAATTCGGCCAGTTAAAAAGTGAATTCTAAAAATAACAACGACGATAATAAATTTTGGATCAAAATTTTAAATTGCAAATTTCAGTTATTCTTACCTGTAATGCAAATAATTTTTCCAGTTTCCGTTCCTGCTCTTTCATGTAACAGCTATTTTCGCATTTACCGAATCTTGTTGGCTTTAAATCGACTTCATAAAAACTTTTTATTCCACAAAATGTACAATAATTACATTCTCGTTCTCCGAAACATTCCCCATCTTCGAATAAACACATTCTGGTCCCTCTTGACCTTATAATAATAAGAAAACAATGCGCGCAAGGTTTACATATGTATTCTCCATAGTAATCTGTCCATGCTTGACGAGAACATACTGCACATAACATATTTATATTTCCACCTGTTAAAGAAAATATAATCTCAGAAACTATAAATAAACTTAATTATAATGCATTCTTTCTATTTAGTGAAGTAGCAAATAATTTCTTCATAAAAAGGAATTTTTCTTCTTTAATTAATGCAACAGTTACATTTAATATATTACATGCTAATTTATTTTATTCAGTGATATATTTCATTGTTTTCCGGATATTTTACTTTGATAAACAAGAACATTTTCATAAATTAATATAGTAGAATTATTTATTTTATTATCTTCAAAGATAAAGTATTTTCCTTTTGTATTCACGTTCAACTCAGCATCCTTCCTTCGTTAAATTCTGAATACACTTACCTCTGAATGATCTATGTTTCTCAATATCTTGGACAGTACTCATGTCTAATAAAATATTTTTTAAAACTATAAAATATACAGTTTATAAATCAATCTATTTACGTAAAAACAGTTTCACAAGTCTTATTAAACAATAAATATAAAAAATAAGAAATTAATTTTCTGCTAATGAACACTTCTTAAACATTTTTATCCATGTAATCAAAATGCAACTATTTCGCTTATTTTCACTTGAATTTTTAAAAATTTCTAACAGTAAAATTTTAATTTATTTTAAAAATTGAATATGAAATAATCATTTCATTTTTTATTAAATACAGAGAAAATCTTTAGTTTTTATAAATTATGCAAATCTTTATGTTTATTTAATAACTTCTTTTTATGGAGAAATTGTATTGTTATAAGCTGTTATATTAGACTATATAAATAAATTAATAAATTATTTTTTTCAAAAATAAATATAATAAAATCTGATATGATTCATGATTAGAAACTGTAATATCTAGTAAATTTAATTTTGTGGATAAAATTTAAGTTATCAGCTAGGTTTTCAGTGACTGGACAATTTATACTTTATTTTTTTGTTAAAACTTTTATCAGGATGGTCTGACAATGGAAATAATAATATTTTTTCTTTTCTCCTTTATTAGTATAGATATTTCCGGTTCATGTAACTTATAGCTTTCCTAATTCGAAATCCAAAAATAATTATCGTAAAAAATAGTTGTGAAGCGAAATACACTTTCCATTTATAAGTAAGTTGAAGACCAAATAATTACGAATCACATTTCTACGTAACATCTCATATTCTGTCTGCCTTATCTATACGAAAACTGATTTATAAAAAGTTATCATCAATAGGGCTTATAAATAGCAGTCAAAGGTTCGTAATGATAAACTGACAATTCAATGTCTTGGAAAAGGCGCTAATAAACACACTATATAAATTTTATCATAACTGATGTCAGATTGAGTTTCATTCCCGTAACTTTCTCTCGATAAATTGATTTCGTCATTCCAACAGTTTTAAAAATAGATACATAAGACCCCTATAACATGGATTTCTATAATTCGATTCATAATTTATACGGCGGTAACTTGTATAACACGATATAGACGTGTAATGCAAGTTTCATATTATCTATGTGGCTTCTTTATATCACGGATTCATATAATGCGGAACATATCCTCTTATTATACTGGGATGTCAACTGTACTGTATCTTATCTCCTAAAGAATTCATTATAAACCCATTTTCTGTAAATCTTACTCTTTTTTCTAATTCGCTTATTAGAAAAGATTTTTATAAAATTTTGCTATCTTAAATTTTCCTTTTTGAAATATATCTTTCATTTGGTTTTAAGGCTCTAGACCAGTTGTTCTCAACCACTGTGCCGCGGCATACTAGTGTGCTGCCAAACCTTTGACGGTATGCCGCGAAAAATTAAGAATAAATTGTATGTATGTATAAAAATTGTATGTATATATCATATATGTTAATAGTGAAACGTGGTTGGCTGGATATCCCTTTTGCAGTCCTACTGGTTCCTATAAACTGGATATCGTTAGAAAAATCTAACCCCCGAATTTTTGCAACAGCCAAAATTTTTTTGTCGTTATTGATAATTTAAAAATTGAAGAAAAAAATTAAATTAAAATTAGAGTTTTTAAAAAAAAAATCCGCAGGTGGCACTATAACTTAATAAGGGCTGCCATTTAATGATCCCGTGAACGAGTATCTCTGTAATCTGTATGTAATAAGAATAAATACAATATTCTGTTAATGAAAATTCGTTGTTAAATCTAAATTATTATCTAAAATATTTAGATGTGCCGCCAAATTTTAAAATATTAAAATGTGTTCCGCAACAGAAAAAAGGTTGAGAACCACTGGTCTAGTCATTTTGGTAAATTTAGACTATTAACAGATCTAAAAGATCACTGTAACAAACAATCCCTTTTTGCTAATGGAAATGTCCAAGCACAAAAGGAGGTGAAAACATCTCATTTTCAAATTATCATGATTTCATATTCTCATAATAGTTATAAAAAAATGTAAATAAGATCATATTTTAATGTTCTTTTTCTACTAGAATTCATTCTTATTGTATCTTCAATTTAAGAAGAAGAAAAAACTTTCAATAGATTGATAGTTGAAAACAGTTCTGAAAATAAAATTATCTACATAGCCATCATCAATTGTAATATGTTCTGTTGTATTACGCTGCAATATAATAGAACATTTTAAAAAGTATGAAAACAGTAATTTTAAATTGTACTAAAAAATATAAATGGAAATTATTTGTTCTTATCTCTACATTTAGATAATTTCTTTCATTTTTTACCATAAAAAAATGGTTTAGTTTCTAGATGATAAGATAACTGTTTTAGAATCTCCTAATTTATCAATGCTCAATTTTCTACTTATAAATATTAATAAATTAGAAGATTCTAAAACAATTATGCTGTCATCTAGTAAGTAAGTCAGCAGCATGCTTAAAGTTATTAGGTAGCAGAAGCAAAAGCAGAAATAATAAATAATATTCTAAAACAGCGCTTTTTAAATTATGGGTCACAACCCCAAATGGGGTCGTGAAGCGAAATGCTGGGGTCACTAAAATTAAATTCAAACACTTGAATTTCAGTTTATATGTAATTTCACAAACACCCAATATTTAACATATGACAACATATGTATTTTCAGTGTAGTTGGTTGATTGTGTTCATCTTAATAAGTGTGTAAATGATTTATGTACTTGTATGTTTTATTTCATATTTAATACCTGGAGTCGCAAAAAATCTTGTAAAGAAAAATGGAGTCATGAATGAAAAAAGTTTGAGAAGCACTGTTCTAGATGACAAGATTAGATGATCTTGTCATCTAGAAAGATTATCTAACATGGAAATATTTTCTAGGTTTATAATTTTTTAGTATAATTTAAGAATTGCTTTCATACTTTTTTAAAAACTACAAAATTTAAAAAATTTTAAAATATTAAAATGTGTTCCGCAACAGAAAAAAGGTTGAGAACCACTGCTCTAGACTCTAGATATTTTAAATAATAATTTAGACTTAACAACGAATTTTTATCAACAGATTATTGTATTCATTCTTATTTATTACATTCAGATTACAGACACTGGTACACAGGATCATTAAATAGCGACCCTTATTAAGTTATAGCGCCATCTTCGGATTTTGTCTTTTTTAGAGAAACTAAAATTTTAATTGAATTTTTATTCCTTAATTTTTAAATTATGAATAACGACAAATATTTTGGCTGTCGCAGAAATTCGAGGGTTAGATATTTCTAATGATACCCTATTTATAGGAATCGGTACGGTGGAATTGGACTGCAAAAAGGATATCTAGCCAACGTTTCACTATACATATATATGTTTCATACAATTACATACATACAATTCATTCTTAATTTTCGCGGCACATCGTCAAAGGTTTGGCGGCACACTAGTGTGCCGCGGCACAGTGGTTGAGAACCACTGCTCTAGAGTCTCGGTCGTTTTCCCCTCTAGTAAAGGCAGAATTTACCCACCGTCTAACTCGAGTGTGATAAGAGTTGACCAATTTTAATTAAGGATGTCGCTGACACCATCGTTGAAGGATCCGAATAGATTAAAGAGAACAATAAAATAATAACATTAAATATAGTATTTAAAGAAGTATTATAAAAGAAAAATAAATCTATATAAAAATTTATTTATTTAATTTATTTTTTTTTGTTTATATGCAAATTATTCGCACGGGCACAGATAGTATATGTTATTTTTAATTTAGCAAAATTTCATTACTTTGTTATAAAATAGATATGAACAAAATTAACATACTGCACAAATCATTTGTAAAAAATATTTCATGATCAATAGTTGTTTTGAATAGTTTGAGTTTTTAATATATTTCTCAACACACAACTGTTCTAATACATTGAATTAATTACGTTTGTCATTTATAGAATATTTGTATTTATCAATTTACATCTTATCAATACTGTATATACATAAAATTGTAAATTATTATGCACAACAACAGAAACTTCGAATGATAATGATATCAAAATTTTTCCGAACTAACAAAGATACAATAAATATGACAATGGTTACTCTATTTATTCAAAGATATTCATCTAGAAATCTAGTTACTATTACTATAACTAATATTAGACTAAATCTATTATCTCTTAATCTATTTTTATTCAGTTGAGAAAACATATTTTTGATATTATTCTTTGATTTCCAATAATATATTATAAACAGAGCAGAAGAAAAGAATTGAATTCGAAACAGAAAAATAAGATAAAAATATCGTGATTATTTAACGATGTTTCTATTTTATTTTACATTATTTTATTAACATTATATTTATTTAAAAGGATATCTCATTCTTTCAAAATTTTAATTAGAAAATATGTAATACGAGGCGTAACTACTCTCTTTCAGGGTGAACGCTCTTCAAAAATGATATTATCTGCATAATAATTATTGATTTAAATAAATACTAAGTTAAAGATTAGCTTTTCCGAAGGAATATTCAAAAGTTATTATAATGAATTGTAAAGAGCCCCTTCATTGCTGACCCTTCCTCACCGAACTCGTAAGCGTTTAAATCGCAGATGAGAAAATACTTTTGTCGCCATTCTCCTCCAAATCCCCTTCATAATTAGCCTTAGCCTCACTAAACGCGCTCACCGAACTCGTAAGCGTTTAAATCGCAGATGAGAAAATACTTTTGTCGCCATTCTCCAAATCCCCTTCATAATTAGCCTTAGCCTCACTGAACGCGTCAGCGTTTTTGTCGCCAACGCAAATATATGTTTTGCTCCAGCCTCCTCCAAGTCCCCTTCACAACTGGCCCTAGCCTCACCGAAATCGTCAGTATTTTCAGATGCCAATGCAATAAATATATGATTTTTTTCGTCCAACCTCCTCCAAGACTCTTTCATAACTGGTCTTAACCTTATCATTTACAGAATCATCCAAAATACACTTATATTTAGTTAAAGTGAAAATTTTATAGTGCAACCGGTATTCGTAATAATTCTTTATCTACACTATATTTGAGATTACTGCAAAATTTCACTTTTAATAACAGGCGAAATGTAATGCAATCTATTTTAAGATTTAAATGATTTTAATGATACATTGTATTACAAGTACTGAATATACAGTATTATTATTATTTACTCTATATTAAAGTTTATGATATTTGAAAATATAAAAATATTCACATGCAAAAAACCAGATTGGATGGTTATTTATTTAGTTTGATTTCTATTAACACGAAAGTTTATAATACAGTTATCGAAAAAATTTTGGATTCTGAAATGAATGTAAGTAAATTTATTTCTTATTTGTAGTCACAAATTAAGGATTTATACCATCAAATATGAATCATGCCAAATAATCATATACAATTATTCGTATTGAAAAACTTAATCAGAACGAACAACATTCATTGTTGTCAAGAAACCCTGAATCTTATCTTTATTATAAATACAATCGTTGCCTTATTACTTATTATCAATTAATATCAAATTTAATGATTATTCTAGCCTTTATGCAATTCTTTTCAAAATTTTAGATCCCTAATGAACAAACTAATTATTTAAATACAATCGTTGCCTTATTACTTATTATCAATTAATATCAAATTTAATGATTATTCTGGCCTTTATGCAATTCTTTTCAAAATTTAGATCCCTAATGAACAAACTAATTACTTTGGATAATAATCTCATACTAATATGTGATTTTATCTGAAATTTATTATGATTGTAATGATACGGATGTAATTAATATTTTCAAATTCATAATATAATCATTTTTATACAATCTGTAACTTTTCAAAAAATGGTAGAATAGCTATCACAATTAAGCATAATAGAAAGGAATATTTTTTCTGATTTTAATATAGTTATATCCTATAAATATTTGATTTTAATATAAATAGTTGAAATTTCATTTTTTAACATCACTGTAATAGGTGAATATCATTTTCCATTATTGATTTATTAATCATAATTTCGCATTATTGTTATTTATGTGATTTAAATTTCTCATATTAAATTATAACTTACGTTTGAATTTATTTATAGGTTTTTTCACTATTATCAATAAATATATATCATATATATATATAGCAGATCTTATTGTGCATGCCAACTAATGAGTCAACAACAGCATACAGCAAGTGGAAAAGTTTATTATTTATTTTTGCTCTTTGAATTATCGAACTGATGAAAAGCAGCCGATTTTACAACTATAATTATGGGTCTACACAATCAAAAAACTCTTTTACGTGCAGGTAGAAATCTTTATTTTATTATGTTCCTCTCGTGCCTTATTTAAAAAATACTATTTCTTGCGATATTTACTTTAAATGAAAGAGATAGAAAGTCTTCTCATAAGTTTACTCCTTTAAAGAATGAAGGACAAAGTATAAAAAGACATTGGAAAGTATGAGAAAAAAAGGAAAGGATCCTGCCAGAAATGTAGCAACTACTTAATGGAAAACAAACCGGTACTTTTTAACCGCCTCTTACGACAAGCGGATGAGACTGTGTGTGAATTCTAGCCCCCGATTGCAGGAAAACCAGTTCAATGATATGATATTTATACGTTATTGTATGTATGTAATATATGACAATAATGGTGATAATTCTGCATATCGGAGATAGCGTTTTCAGAGGATGATGTAAGAAAATTTACTTCTTACGTTTCGCATAAGTTTGGTTAGGAAATTGGAAAAATGGAACCAAGAGATGGAGATGTCGAAAAAATCATTAACCAACACTTGTATACACAAAAAAACAAATGTTAGTTTTTCCTATTCATAAGTAAAGTTTTCTATAATTATTTTTATCTTCGTTACATATATTATTATTATATTATTTCTATTCTTGTTTAGAATCTGATCTCTGACTCTCTCCACTTCTTTTTATTTGTGTTAACATTACATGATATAGCTTTAAAAATTATAGTTACCAAATCTGTTGGAATGTCAAAATTAATGCTATTCATTAAGATTGGTAAATGTTAATTTCAAACAAAGAGGAGGAAAAAATACAACTAACTGAATGTAAAATTTTTCCTCCTTGTGTTCGACAGATGACGCAACATTGCTATACGAACTAAATTACTAGATAGGGAAAGTTGCGACACTCCGCCATGTTTGTGCAAAGAGCATCTTTGTCGTCTGCTAGTAAAACAACACATAGACACATCTAAACAATTTACGTGCGTTTTTTCGAACTTAGCGTTAAAATTTCATTATCACTTACAGTGGTACCTTGGTTAACGACGAGTGGCTATAAGAAAAAATGTCTTGGTTAACGACTCCTGATTATGTGAACTTCCGACAAAATAGAGCTCTGTAAATAGTTCGTCATCGCATCATGTGATTCGTTAGCTCAGTTGTTAATCGTTATTATTTTTTTTATCAATCAATTCAAATCGATAATATCATTATTAAAATTAATAAAATTATAACCATATAAACATATATTTAAGTAAATGATTATTAACATATAGTAATGAAAACAAATTATTTAATTAATTAAAAATAGACGCGCAACAGTTCACTAGTTTTTAGTTTCTCAAAGATGATCTCTAGACGATTATTATTTTAAATTCTGCGAACAAATTCTGATTCTATTGTTTGTTTATTATATATATTGCAAGTTGTGTGACGTCGCAATTTCGGATCCCATTAGAAGAAAAAAAAAAGTCTATCCGAGATCCTTTAATTCATAGATAATAAATCTGCGAGTGCGTGTAACTGTTCGATCGCCATCAAAAGGCAAAATCAAATCTCATCTGTATAATAACCTTTGAATCTATACGTTGCTAATCAGTGTTTACGAGTTCGTTTATCAAAAATTTCCTAAGTGAGCCCAATTGTACTTCTGGTGAAGATTGATAATTAAAAATTGTTTTCATGAACAATTCATTTTTTAATGTTGATTTTAGTAGCAAATATAATAGATAAATGATATTTTCCATATTTTAGGTTAGGTTAGGTTAATTAGATTACGCCGCCATATCCTCATGGGATATACTGTATCTGGCGGCGGCCATTTGTAGAGCCCATCACAGGCTGGCCAACACCCGTGATGGAGTCAACCGGATGGTTGAAGGATGGGGTTCAACGGGCCGGGCCCGGACCCGATGGAGTCAACCGGATGGTTAAAGGATGGGGTTCAACGGGCCGGGCCCGGACCCCTCCTGAAAAACTGGAGATGTGGGACCCGGATTTGAACGCGGATCCTCCACGCGGCCATCCGGCCGACCCATATTTTAGGACATTTTAAATAAGTTTTATCTGCATTTTTAATATTTACTATGGTTGTGGACAGGATCCGGAACGAATTAATCAATTTTCAATTAAATCTTATGGGGAATCGCGCCTTGGATAACGACGGTTTTGGTTAACGACCGTAATCCTGGAACGGATTACCGTCGTTAACCAAGGTACCACTGTATTATTTTTATTATTATTAATTTCTTTATTGTTATTTAAGTTTATTTTATTTGTTAATGCTCTACGTGTTCATAACAATAGCATAACAATGTTATAACATTAGAAAATATTATATTATGCTGTTATATATATATAATTTATTTATTTTTCATATTAACACATTAATATACATTATATAACAATGTTCTAGCAAAGCATTAACATATTCTACATATTAATTTCTTTATTTACATTATTTCAGTTAAAAGTTTGCTACCTTTACACTAACATAGGAAAAATTGACACATCCCAGACAATTTTAAAACAGAATTCCAAGTTTTATTTATAAATTCCTGATCAAGAAAAAAATTTTAATAATAAACAGTGCAAAAATTTATTTACAAATTTTTTTATGACAATTCTCATGCCTACAGATTTATTATCACATTTAGCAGATTTAGTTTCACTGGCTTTGTTAAATTTTCTTAGAAGAAAATAAATTCTTGTTTTGAAAAATTGTTTCATAAGTTAAAATGGACAGAATGACATTTTGGAAAATAAGCTTCCATGTTTTTTTATTATAGGATTTTGAATAATATCACTAAAAGTAGGCCTATATTTAGTCCTAAGTATCAGTTGCTCATTTCTTCGAATTAGTTTTTCAGTCTTTGGAGCTGAAAAACTAATTTATTAACAAAAACCAGGTTTATTTCAGGGGCTTTTTCAATATTTAATGAATATTTTTAAAAATGTGTTAAGTGCATCAACAGGGCCATTTCATGATCAATTTCTGAAGATTTATGAAGAATGCTTTCTTCACATTTTTTACAAAGTACAGTGGAAACTTTGATTCTTGCTACAATATTCCATGCTAGATAATACAATGACTGTTGTTCTTGTATGCTCAGAGGAAAAATGTCAGGAATGGCATTGGGTTTGAGTTTCTTTCTCCCATCAGCTCTCTTTTGTTCAAACTGACTTTCACTAAAGTGTTTCTGAAATAGTATTTATGACCATTAATAATGATATACAAATAAAAAACACATTACATAATTGATGGCCAAATATGATCTACAAAAAAGAAAACTTCTATCTTAATTTGGAATTTAAAAAAAGTTGTTTCATTCCTTTGTTGTACAGTAAAGACTTCAATAATGTTTAGCTACATTATGATTCAACAATTTATACACATATCCTTAATAAAAATTCTTTATAAAAAATTTCCTTTCTAGCCCATGCATATTAAAAATTCTGTACCAAAAATTCTATAAATTGGTAATAGATTTTTGAAATCTGAAATGTATATTTCAATATGGATATTAGTATGTCTCAAATATGTCTACATATATAGTTATTTTATAAAATATATAGTTTATTGATAAGTTAAATTTCTTTTTGTAAAAGTACAATTTAAGTTTAATGTACTGTATATAAAAAAATCTTTTATTTCATAATATAAATAATGAATATAATATTAGAAAACAGAAATCGTCTTAACAGGGCTTTAAAATCAATGAACTAACAGCTAAAACGCTTGTAAAAAAGTATGTTTTATAAAGAATTTTTATTACGGATACACAAATGAATTACTTTGATCAGGGATTGTACCTGTTTATCCATGCAATCCCTGATCAATTATATTTCAATTGTATTTTTTATTATTTCTATTTAATATGTTAATTTTCGAAATTATCAATCAGTAATTTGGTTGTTTAATGATGTCACATAAAAATAGCTTACCATGCAGAGCCTTGTCGATCTCGTCGCAACAAAATTTTTTCTCCCTATTCTATGAAGACAAATTTTTCTTCTTTCTTCGATCCTTTTGCCGGATGGAATGGCAAACAATCGTTCTTTTGATTTCCCTTTACATTCCATTGCACATAGCTCGTCATATTGACAAAAAATTGCGATAATTATATTTTGCTGACTATATAGGATGCACTTTGCTGACATATATACACACACACACACGCGCGCGCGCGCGCAATCATAGTAAAATGATATATGATATTAATATCCTATATATCACCCAAATATATATTTTTTGATGATGTCTCTCCATGATCTGGTGATTATAACAAAGCAATATTACATTCGAATGATTTTTTTTTTATTTAAATATTGCAGTAAAGCAGAGTACATTATAACTTTTGTAATAAACGTGGAGTTTCACGAAAGGATGGATCTCCATGAAAAAATATCCTATATATAATTTTAAAATATTCTGTCTATATTTTTTGTATGTAATAAAATAAATGTTATTATCCTATCCTGCATTATTATGAGTTCTTTTCTGATCGTCTGATATTGATATAAAACTTTGCGTTTACATTAATAACTCTGATGCCATATATTTTGAAGATAATTCCAATAGTATGTATTCTATTATTTGACTCTTTTATAGAGATATTTGATTAAACTTGAAATATTTTTTTGAAATCAACATAGATTATTTTTTATTGACTATAAATAAAAATAAGCAATTGAAAAAATATTTAAAAGGTATAAATTTTAAAGTTATAAGTATCCTTAAAATGGCTGGAGAACTCCAGTCGATACTCTTTTGATTTTAATGTATTTGTTTACTTGATTTGTAACTAATTTCCAAAAAGATTTTTTTAAACATTTTATTAGTGTAATATATAGTTTTGTATTAAAAATTAAATAAACTATAATTTAAACCGTATTTTTTGAAATGTCGTTTATAAAACATTTATATTTTTCCTAAGTCATATATTTTTTCACTGATATGTCGTATAACTGGCAACTATAATTAAATTAAATTCCTAAAAATCATCAGGAAATAATATCTACAAAATCTTCAATCGTGTTGCTAAATAAAAATACAAATTTAATTCCGTATTTTGTGATAAAACGCGAGTTAATCACGCAGGTTCTTCATAAGCAAGTTGACGTCACAGTAACGACACATTACGTAGAAGGTATGCGCATAGGCATGCCATGTCTAAGTGTATTATAGGGGCTCTAAGTGTAATTCCATATTTTGTGATAAAACGCGAGTTAATCACGCAGGTTCTTCATAAGCAAGTTCCGTTTGCAACTCAGTTGACGTCACATTACGACACATTACGTAGGAGGTATGCGCATAGTCATACCGTGTCTAAGTGTATCGTGGTATTAATTAAATATTTAAATAAAAATATTTTTTAAATTATATAATTAATTAAAACCACGATACACTTAGACACGGTATGATTATTTAGTGATGCTAAATTGGTCAGTTCCGAGTATGACGTCACCTGCATTGCAAATCTGAAATGGACATTGTATTTGCTTATGAATAAGTCGTATCCGTTAGACGATTTTTTCGTGTTTTAACTGTTTTATTGTATGATTATTATTAAAATGATGAATTGTGCAGTGAGCGGTTGTAATAACCATTATAGAAATACAGAAAAAAAAGAAAAATCAGTTCCCTAATTTTAAAAGTTGAATTATAATTTATTACACTTTCTGCATTTATAACACTAATCATATTTGTATATTACAGTACATATATTTACAAATTTTCAATGTTTTAATTAATTTACAAAAAATTACAAATTTTGGTAAGTACTGTTTTATACTGTATTATTAAAAGTAAAGCTTCTAACTGAGGAATAACGACTTTTCTAATAATATAGTACAATATTTCTATAGGAAAACGAAATTTATTGTGTTAAATTTAGTTGCCAGACAGGCTGGCAGCTGGCGGGCCGCATCCGTCCTGCAAAGTAATTTTGTATTTTAAAACGCAAAAATGTTTTAGCTATTTGTTTAAATCATCGATGTATCGATATATACATCGTTGGTTTAAATCAGCCATTCTCAACCTGC
>AYEL01088954.1:0-17284 GCA_000484575.1 Olivierus martensii | reverse complement strand
TCGATACTCTTTTGATTTTAGTGTATTTGTTTACTTGATTTGTAACTAATTTCCAAAATATTTTATTAGTGTAATTTATAGTTTTGTATTAAAAATTAAATAAAGTATAATTTAAATCGTACTTTTTCAAATATCGTTTATAAAAAGGCATATATTTTTCCTAAATGATATATTTTTTCACTGATATAATGTATTTTAATATTATATAACTAGCAACTATATTGCTAGTTATATATAGCAACTATAACTTTTAGTAAGTTAAATTAAATTAACTAAAAGTCATCAGGAAATAATATCTACAAAATCTTCAGTCATGTTACAGATAAAAATACAAATTTAATTCCATATTTTGTGATAAAACGGCGAGTTAATCACGCAGATTCTTCATAAGCAAGTTCCTTTTGCAACTCGACGTCTGATGACACATTACGTAGGAGGTATGCGCATATGAATCCCGTGTCTAAGTGTATCGTGTTTAGTACGAACCATTTGACCTTTTCGAAAGACGTCACAGATCTTTCGTCCAATCACAGGCATGGGGTACCTATTTCAGAATCTTAACCTATGGGGATGATCTATTCATCACCCGCCTATTTTGCTATAACATATAATATGTATTTTGTAATTTATGTACGTTTGATTCAAAACTTTTATATGATACTAAGAAAATTTATTGAAAAATTATTTTCTTTTAAAATGAAATAAAAAAATTAAGATAATTAGAATATATTGAGAATAATATGAACTTGAAACGTAAGACACCAGTGATACGAACTTCATGCCCAGAATGAGTAAGGCAGGAAAAGGTTGTATATCTAAGCTACATTGAATAGTTTTGGTATTGGTTTAAGTCTGTTAAAGTAGCGAAAGCAACCAAATTATTATTGTATTAACAAAAAAGTAGAATTTGTGTTGGTGAATGATTCTTGTCTTTTCAGCATAAGTATGTTAATGTTGCATTAATTATGCTATTTATGTCAAAATTAATGTAATTCGTTAGGATTGGTAAATGCTAATTTCAAAAAGTATGGTGTTATGTTTATCCTTTGAAAGGAAATTTTTGTGTACGATCCAAAACATGTTCCAAATCAGTTTTTTGTTCAAAAGTTGTTAAAAAAACCAACAAGCATGCTTTCAGCTTAAGATTACGTAAAGCACAGCTTTCAATAAATCGAGAAATAGATTAGTATATAACAATTAACAGTATTGTTTTTTATTTTTAATAATCATTGATATTTTTCAAATAATAAATAAATTTGAAATTAGTATATAACAATTAACAGTATTGTTTTTTATTTTTAATAATCATTGATATTTTTCAAAAATATTTCAAATTTATTCTAATTTCATTGAAATAGTTTTGATTGATAAACAGTCGAATATGGAAGAAAGACACAGAATATTGTCTATAACAATTAATCGATATTTTGAATTTGGAACTGTTGAAGATAGGGCTCTTTTCCAAAAGATAACGCCATTTTCCACTTAGAAAGAGTACTAACTGGTAAGTGGCGAGGAAAGATAGAGCTAATACTAAACATTCAAGAAAGATTACTGTTATGATGATATGAAATTCTTTAGAAAATAAGACGTCTGAACTTCAATCAACTACATAGAGATAGATCCTCGTGAATTTTAGGAGAATAGGAATAGATATTAATCAGTCCATAATTAATAACCGATAGAAAAAGATTACGAACTTGTAAAGCTCGGAAGAAACTTTTATTAACTGATGAGCAAAGACGAACGAAAAACGTTTAAGATGAGCAAAGTTTTACCAGAATTTTAGTCTAGAGTAGTAGAGCTAAGTCATATGGAGACATGATTTCAAACGCATAATGACGGTTTTGATAATTTGGAAGCGTTTCCTCTGCAAAATATGAATAATGGATCTTTCACAGATGTAAATATTTCAGAAATCGAGAAAGTAGTAGTAAAAATTTTATCAAATGATCCAACTATTAATACAAGTAATATTATCCGAATAGTTCACGTTAATCAATCGACAATTGGGAAGGTAATCAACAATGATAAATAACATTCATTTCACACCTAACGCGTTCCAAATTTCTTTTTTCGCAAACTAAAACATTTGTCACATCAGCGTCTTCCATATTTTCGACTACCTGTTGGATAAATATGTCTCCTCCTTTTGTTTCCATGTGTACCTATGTTATGCAGTCTGCACCCATTAGGAACCAGTTACTCTTCTTGTGTACATTCATATAATATGCACAAAATTATTAGTTAACTCTTTTAACCAATAATGAATACTTTATAATTTTATTGTCTATCCATTTTGCATTATATTGAGAAGATATACAGTAGAGACATTATAAATATTATAACTTTATACAAAACTTTTTGAAAATACCTTTACTTAATCTAAAAAACTGAACTATGAAGTAACTTTTTATTTGCTTTTTTTAGTTTTAAACAAAGTAAACAACAAGTAATAAACTTATTATGTCATGCTTAGAACTTAAGAATTATGAAACTTAAATATTTTACTTATTTTTAAATTATATTATAACAGTGCCGGATCTAGGTGAGGCGAGCGAGAGAGTCGCCCAGGGCAAAAATTATGAAGCGGCGCCAAAATGCAGTAGGCAATTTCATATAGAAGCTTAATTATATTTATCTGGACAATATTTCGTGTTGTAGAGTCGGTCTACAAAGACTAATAATAATAAAGGATACCCAGGGCCGGCGGAAGTGGGGTGCAGGTTGTGCACCGCACAAAAGCGCTATACTATTTTGGGGGTACCAAAAAATGACTGAAAAAAATCCACGAAGAAAAAGTCATTAATATTTTACATTAGGTTATAGAAACAAATTTTTACTTTTCAAAATTAAAAAAGTAACATTAGCATATAAATATTTAATACAAAAATCATATTGTAATGTAACATACTTTCAAAAATTAAATAATTTATTGCAGAGGCGCGAAATCAGTTTCTGTCAACATTGGTTTCTGCAGAAAGGCGCCTCATATATCAGCGCTGGCACTGTAAATACCACTTCCCCTGTGGATAAGGGGTTAGAATATGCCCACCGTCTGACCCCGCGTGTCGTAAAAGGCGACTAAAAGGATCACCTCGTACCATTCGGTGGTTGTCACGTCCATCACTGGGGTCTCACTCGCGGGTCCCTATACGGAACTGGGACTGCTGGCGGTGCCCAAATATGTCACTATGGTCTGCGATGGGACCCCATACGGACACCGGATCGCCCGGCGGAAACGCCCGCCTCGCATCATATTTTCGTCCCAACCTCGTTTTCGGAGGAAAAAGCCCCAGATAGAACCTCCATATTACTCGCGTGAATAAAAAATTAATAAATAAATACCACTTTATTTTCATTATAAACTGTATGTAATCCCAGTCAGGGCCGGCCCTAGGCGATAGGCAAGGTAGGTGACTGGCAAGGTAAGTGACCTACGGCGGCAAAACCGCCTGAACTAGAGGGGGAAAAATCCATAGGGGTGGCATTTTTTGGGTTTGCCTACGGCGGCAAAAATTCTAGGACCGGCCCTGTCCCAGTCTAGGTTTATTGTCTCCAACTCAGCACAAGTTTTTAGTATGTTTCCTAATGAGTATGTATCTGACATCATTACATTCGCGGTTCCGAAGTATTAGTTATGTTTATGTATTAATGTGCATGAGTGAAGAGGAGAGTGGCGCCATTTTCTAATGTTGCTTCAGGTGACAAAATATCTAGATCCGACGCTGTTAAATAATATCAATATTTGTTAGATTTATATATAAAATATTTATAAATAGAAATTGATATCGAAATGCATTACTTAACTTGATTGATATTAAGTAATGCATTTCGATGCAGACAGAAATATTATGAACAGATTTATGATTACCTGTGATCTTTAAAAAAATCTCTCTTTTTACTCTTAAATGTTTAAGTAAGAGTTGTTTTTGATTGGAAAATTTTCATTTAATTTAAATATTATTTAGGAAGTTTGCTCTACAAAGAATATTAGATTGTTAATTAATTAGATTTGCCCAATGTATATATTGGGTAACTTAATGGATAGTAATTGTTATATGTATTATTTATAAATCAATAATGCTTTTCGACTGAGTAAGGAAAGATTAAAAATGGATTTGGGAACTAAACACATCAAAGAGGAACAATCAATATGTTTAAACTTCCTTGTTCCGAGTCAACCAGCACCCGATTTTTCCGCCATGGGCGTGATAAACAATCAATTAAAAAAGATCAAACTCTCAGATTATAATGGAAACTATCTTGTACTGATTTTTTACCCCGAGAACTTCTCGTGTGTTTGTTCATCTGAAATTATCTGCTTCAGCGATAGAATTGAAAAATTTAGAAAAATTCATTGCGACTGATAGTCTACTCTGTCATCAAACTTAGATAAAAATTAAAAGAAGTGAAGGTGGACTAGGTTCATTAAACATCCCATTTCTGTCTGACCAAAACTTTCAAATTTGAGATTATTACATGATATCGAGGGACAAACCAGATTGATATCATACAATATCGATCGTTTTCAATAAACGCAGATATTTTCATGGGGTCCGGGCCTGGCCCGTCAATCCCCGTCCTCCACAATCCGGCTGATCCCTCCGCAGGGGTGGGCAGCCTGTGGAAGGGCTTGTTTCGCCCCGCCACATAGTATTCTACCTGAATGGAGTATGGCGTCATCTGTTGACAAAAAAAATAATAAACGCAGATGTTTAGAGTCTAAATAATGTACTGAATGCGATTTTCATTGAAATCGGATAAACGCGATATATTACCACAAAATATTACTTAACTATTAAACTTACAAATTATTACTTTGTTTACATTAAATTTAATGGCAATTTTCAATACCAATTAATTCTATTTTAGAATGAAAAATATCATAAAATTTGTGTGTCTTTTTTTCTAAATGTCAAATTAAAAAAAAAAATTTTGACTGTCGAATTTAAAGGAATTTCTCTCTTTGAAAGCAGTCCGATTTTTAATTTTCGTTTATTTCTGTGAAATTGAGATCCTGGAATTGATCATATGACTTCCATTATTCGATTTTTCATCGTTTCGATTATTTGAAATTATCAATTAGCAATTTCGCATTTATAAGTACTATATTCAATAAATTTCTGCTGAATTTATTGGTTTATAAATGGGCAAGTTCTTATAAACTATATACCTGTTGTTCTCGACCGAATTGCGCAAGTTTTTCAGATCCAAGTTGAGATCGAACCTTTGCCCATCTGAGTTTTTGACATCCTACTATTCATGAGTAGTTTTCAACTCTTGATTACGCTATTATGGAGAGAATTCTCTGTTTTTGGATTCGACTTTTGCGTGCATGTTCTCGAATTTCTTTTTTTAATCTATTATATCATGTGAGAATCTTGGAGAAGTAGATAGTATAACAATTCTTTCTCATCTTGCATGATAAAAAGATTCTTTACATCTACTCGTTCATGGCATTCCACTGACCTTTCCAATCAGACTGGCTTGTTTTTTGATGATGGCTTTCCACCATTCACGGAAGATCACTATCATTGGATTAGATAGGATTTGACCATAACTAGATTGTGTGTGTCAGTTCTGATCTCTGTTTTTCTTTTCACAGATTTTTCTCATTTGAAATATATCATGCTAGCAAATATTCTTGTTTGATTTCATTTCTTTTCGTAGATTAGTTTGTAATCTTTGGATATTGGGTTGTAGGACTACTGTTACTTTTAAGTATTACATCCATCTAGCTTCTATACCATTGATTTGGAAGAGTAACGGATTATCGGCGATCCTGAATGGGAGTTTCTTTAGTTGTTAGTTTTTAATTAAAAATTTGTAGTGTCCTTTAAGGTTCTAGATTAGCTTCGAGATATACTAGGTTAGATTTTGTATTACTACAATACATATCTGTTACACTGTCCTAAATTTATTTCATTGAACAGATATTAACATAAGTATTTGGATTGTATCTGTAATTCATTGATAGTCATTATTTTTGTGTATTTAAATGTGTATGCCTATATCTTTTCTTCAAGAAAATAACGAACGAAATCTTGATTGAAAAGAGAACAAAACTGTTGATCAAAGTAAGTTGAAAATTCTGTTTTATAGAAATTCTACTATTTATTTCTTTGTATTTCTAACAATTTTTTTCTTGCAGCTTGTTTTCTTCATTTACCAATTGTGATATTTTTGGATTTTCTTCTGCTCTACTCCCGGCATTGACTTTTATTCGTTCACGCATAAAAAACACAAAATAAATACAAAAACTATTTTATCAGTATTCATACTCATCAACATAGTAAACTTTTTTTTTTCACTTAGTTCCATAACATGTTAACACAACATACAACATATGACATAGAAATTCATCCCTGGGTCCTTGTCCCAGAAGTGAAAATATTAATTTAAATACTTAATGTTTTAAATTAATGGTTGGAAAGATTTTAGTACACCAAATTTATATGCAATATATTAATGTGAACAGTGTAATTATAATTGAATTTTTTCATTTATGAATAAGGCTTCCTCATTACAGAAACTTTTTATATCTTAATTTTCAGAGCATTGCATATTTTTTTATGTTTAAAAACAGTATGGATAAAATTATAATTGTTTTTAATAATATCTGAATTATGTACAATACTTCTTTATTATATGATGAGCAACTTATTTCAATAAATAAATATAAAAGTATCTGTCAAAATTATTTGTAATAATAGATCAAGATTCAAAATAATTTTTATCATTTTTTTTTTTTAATTTTAAACTTAGATAGAATATGATTTTAAGTAATTTTTGTTTCATTTTCAAATAAAGAGGAAAATGAAAAAATAATCAAATAAATAATAAGACATTTATTATCTTTCATTTTAGTTTCATTATATAAAATATGAAATATGTTACAATGTTAAGAAATTTATATATTTACAAAAATAGTAATATGTATATACAAAATAAATTTGATTCATTAAAAGAAACAATTTATAAAATAAATATTTCAGATCAATCTTGATTTATGAAAACTACTATGAAACATTTTAATATAATGATAAATGAATCAATAACAAAGAAATTTGTCTATCTGCAAACTTAATTCATTATTAGACATTTTTACAATGAAACAAACAAAATTTTCACTTCACAAAATAAACACATTTTCTTATACCTATGATAATCAAAATTGAATACTATATCAAAATATATGTTATACCTAATACAATATTTTTATATAAGAAATTATACAAATTACTATACAAAAATTGTTAATACAATATTTATATTTATGAAATAATCTCAAAAGAAAAAATTATAAAATGAATTAACTACTAAAATTTAAGTTTGTAGATTCTATTTTAAAAAACAATTTTCCTTTGTTTATTATTAAATGTATATGTCTATTCTTTATAAAATATAGGAGAAATGAATTTTGAACTTGATTTATCATCAGTATTTTTATAACAAAAAATACTTTATAAAAATTTCCTTGTTTTGTTTTAACAACTGTAAAATATTTAACAAAAACAATTAGGTACATTTAAGTGACAAAACAAATTGAGCATAAATGAAATATACTAAATATTTCAAACTAACTTATTGTGCAATATTGTGTGTACAATAAAAAAAAACAATGTACAGGAACTCCCTGATTTATGAAAATCTGATCTGCATTAATTTGACTTCAATTTTGCAAATTTAACATACAAAATATCTTTAAAATTATTTATTTAGTGTAGTACATCACTGCAATTGTATATAGAACATCACACTAATGATTATAATATTACTGTACAGATGGTTGACATTACTATTTTCAATAGTAAAGTTATCATATGTCATAATAACTATTGTAATATGATGTAAATTGTTCTAATGAATCTTTATTGTAATAGTGTTATCATATTTTCAATCCTAAGGGCAGTGTCTATGACAAGGTGGCAAGAGTGGTGGCTGCCCTGGGCATCTTGATTTTAGGGGTTTTTTACCATTATATTTGTCAATTTTGTCATTTTAAATATAAGCAAGCTTCTGTGAAATAAATAAATGTTATAATTGAATAAATATTAAATATCATTGATTTATTTTCTTGTCCACAGTTTTATTTTAAATTTTGAAGGACAAAATTAAATTAAATTAATCAAAAATATTAGTTGTCCTGGACCTCAATTTTCTCTGAAAGGCACTGCCTACAGGTAGGCCAATCATTCAGCATGTAGCATTTTTAATTTTGCCATATTAATTATTTAATAATTTACACAGAGAAATTCCACATTTGTAAAATTCAATATATGTAACATTGCAAAGAATGTAGTTCTTACATAAGTACAGGAATTCCGATAAAAATATTTGTATACAAGTTTCAAAATTTAAATATTTTATTGATGCCATTGATACCTGATATAAAAATTTTTGAATTATAATTTATAGCTTGTAAAATCTAAAATATTTCAGACGTTTTTAAATTACAAATGAAAGTTCTATTGTCAATATAACAGATAGAACTGGAAATTGTTTATTTTGAGAAATTTTTTCTAAAAGGTTGTATAAAATATAAATGGTATAAAATTCCAATAATTCATTTCTAATGGCTTTAAATAATTTGGACTTTGTTCTTCTTTGTACAAATTTCATTTTATATCTTGTTTTTGTTTCCTTAAGCAAATTGTTTAAGAAAACAAATAGAAAAATTTATACCATAGTTTTTCCAATCACTTTCTGAATTCAATTGAATTTTCTACACTATAAATGCTGAGGAAATGTTCTAGATTCTTCTCATATATATTATTCTTACTTTACTATTTCTTTGTTATATATTCTCAAAGAATAAACAATTACAAAAACACATTATAAATAAATAATGTCCTCTAAATTTTTAGTAATTGTCATATTCCAGATTCAGCAATTCCTTCATCATCTAAAAATAAAAAAATAATAAATAATTTTTATTTTGCATTATATATCATCTTCAATTCAAATTAATTATTAATTTACCTTCATATCCTTGATTTTCATGAACTTCTCCATGAACAGGATCAATAATATCTTCCTTTCCCTCCAGCACACATAATAAACATTGATAAATACATATGTATTGTTGCTAAAAATATATAAATTTTTAATTTAAATTTGAAAATATGCTAACTCAATAAATAAATAAGAAAACTGAGTGAGAAAAAACATTAGCTTATTAATTATATAAAAACTCTATAAAAATTATTTATAATAAAATTGTTTATATAGTTATTACTTTTACTTTAAATTACAATCTATAAAAAAATATGAAATAATTGAAATAATTCTTAATATACTTTCAATTTAAGAAAAAATTTAATAAAATTACATACTTCATTTTGAACCATCCATACTCGTTCTGTTCTCATTTCACGGACAATGCCGAATATATCAACAAAGTCATATTTTTGTATTTGTTGAAGAATATGATCCAATGCAATAAAAGTCCCTGATCTCCCAACACCAGCACTAATTAAAAAATAATAATTATAGCTTTTTCTAAAATTTTTATAAATAAAATACTATTTTTATTTTTATCATCACAATTTCATCCTAAAATTTAAGTTATAAAATCAAATATAATATATAATTTTAATATACAGTGGTATCTTGGTTAACGATGGTAATCCATTCCAGCGGAACCATCGTTATCCAAAGCATGATTCCCCATAGGATTTAATTGAAAATTGATTAATTCGTTTCGGCTCCTTCCCACAACCATAGTAAATATTAAAAATGCAACTAAAACTCATTTAAAATGTCCTAAAAATATGGAAAATAGTATTTATTTATTATATTTGCTACAAAACGAACTTGTAAACATTGATTAGAAGCTTATAGATTTAACGATTATTAGTATGTAGTATTTTAAAACGCACTCGCCGATTTATTGTCTATATGAGCTGTAGGATCTCGGATAGATTTCTTTCTTCTTCTAATGGAATCCGAAACTGTTAAAAAATAATATTGTGTAGTATTCATATTTTGGATATAAATAACTAAAAATTATACGTATTTTAAAACGCACTCGCCGATTTATTGTCTATATGAGCTGTAGGATCTCGGATAGACTTCTTTCTTCTTCTAATGGAATCCGAAACGGTGACATCACACCACTTGTAGGTATCAAGTAATATATAACACAAACAAACAATAGAATCAGTCTTATTGGCAGAATTTAAAATAATAATCACCTAGAAATCATCTTTAATAAACTAAAAACTAGTGAACTGTTGCACGTCTATTTTTAATTAATTAAATAATTTGTTTTCATTATTATATGTTAATTATCATTTAGTTAAATATATTTTTATATGGTTATAATTTTATTAATTTTAATAATGATATTGTCGGATATAAATTGATTGTTAAAAAAAATAACAATTGAATTTGTATATATATATATAAATAAAAGGTAAATCTGAATGAAAAATTAATATACATTGCAGTTCAGTTATGAAGAGTCAGATTTAAAAGTAATTGTCATAGAGTTGAAGGCAACTATCCCACTGTTTAGGAAGGAGATGAATTCCCTGTTTATAGAATTTCTTTGGCTGAGATTGTAATCATTTTGTTACTACATGATTAACTTCATTGTCCAATTGAAAATGCTTGCTTTTTGACTTCATCTTCAGAGGAAACCTAACAAATGGAATAGCATGGCAATAAATTGGAGCTATATGTAATGTTCCCATTTGAACTTCTGAAACAATGACTTTGTTTCATGTGATATATGTGGACAGGCATTGTTATGAAGAAGCTTTACTTCATTGCTCTACAATCTTGGCCATTTCTTTTTAATGGTGACTCAGAGATGTTACAAAATCTTGCATGATGCTCACACTCTGTCTTAACAAGTTCATTTATATTAGCTAGGAACTGTGCAGTAATCATGATATTTGCTTCACCTGGGCATGCATCATCCTTCAAATTTTCACATCCATCTTTAAACTGAATCCATCATTTATATACAATTTTGTATGAACAGCAATCATTCTCATAAACTGCAAACAATTAACAGTGAATTTTTGATAGAATTGGATCCTTCAGCTGTAAGAAAGTGTATCACTGCATACTATCCCTTATTTTGAAGAATTTTCAATCACAAATGCCATGGTTTCCAATTGGACAAAAAAAATATTCTGCATATACTTTTAAATATTCTATTTGAATATTATATGTTGTTATTTTGATACAATGTGGATGTGGCATACATTAATAACTGCCTTTTACATATACACAAAAAGAAATTTTGTCTCTGGCCTATCATCTTTTATTGCACTCATTACCTTTTCATTCAGATACACCTTATATAATAGAAAAATTTCATTATTATATCTAATTAAATATGTGTTAATGATGAAATAAGAATACAGTGGTACCTTGATTAACAACAGAAATCCATTCCAGGATTACTGTCATTAACCAAAACCGTTGTTATCCAAAGCACGATTCCCCATAGGATTTAATTGAAAATTGATTAATTCGTTCCAGGCTCCTTCCCACAACCATCATAGTAAATATTAAAAATGTAGATAAAACTCATTTAAAATGTCCTTTAATTGAAAACTGATTAATTTGTTCCGGCTCCTTCCCACAATCATAATAAATATTAAAAATGCAGATAAAACTCATTTAAAATGTCCTAAAAATATTGAAAATATCAAATGCAGATAAAACTCATTTAAAATGTCCTAAAAATATGGAAAATATAATTTATTCATTATATTTGCTACAATAAATTAACATTAAGGAAATGAATTGTTCATGAAAACAGTTTTTAATTATTAATCTTCACCAGAAATACAATTGGGCTTACTTTGGAATTTTTTGACAAATGAACCTGTAAACACTGATTAGCAGTTTATAGATTCAATTATTATTATCAATGCTGTAACTAGCTATTCCTGTGCCCTGTGGAAGAATTTGCATTTAGGCTCCTTAATTAATTAGGTTTGGGAAAATAATAAAATAAATACATTACTTTATAATAATAAACTCAGCACTTCTTGTCGTAAAGTACTTTACTGTAAGAAGTGCTGAGTTTATTATTATAAAGTTAAGGAAAGTTTAAGCAGTTAAAATAGAAAAGTTAATACATTACAATAGATTTTTATAAGATTTATTTTAATTACACTTTTCTGGATTTCATTTCAGCAAATTCATTAATTACATCATTGTAATTAATATTTTTAACGATATTGTATTCTATTGAAATAATAGAAAGATTGGATAATTGTTCTTGTCCGATAGTAGATCTTAAATAATTTTTATTAATTTCAACTTGTTAAAACTTCTCTCGCACGAAGCAGTTGAAACGGGAAGAGTTTGAAATATTCGAAGAGCGACATTGATATTTGGGTAAGACTCAATTAAACCAAAATCATGAAGACCCTGTAGAATATTAAGCGGAAATGCAGTTTCTATATTTTGTATAAGAGTCATTACTTCAAACTTAAAACTTTCAGTTTCACATGTGAATTCATACTTTTTTAAATCTTTGCTATATTTAATAATGAGATCTGCAGTCGATTTTTTTAAATCAGCAACACTCATGTATTGTAAAGACGAGCCATAGAGAAAGCAAAAATCATCACAGATAGTTTTCATTTTTTGATAATGCCAATCTATTTGAGACAATAGAGTGTCAAGAACATTGTAAATTTGTATTTTAAATATTTCTTCAGGTATCAAGTTACTTCCTTTATCTGGTGTTTCATCTATTTCCATTATCTTAACTCTTCTCTTTCATTTATTAAGAAATCCCTTCTCTATACCCATTTCTTCAGCCAAATTTTATACTTTCTGGAAATTTTGTTCAAAACCTGTATCTCGAAGCCCTTGTAATTTACTACATAATCCAGCAATTAATTTTATTCCACAATCTGTTGATAAATCTTTTTGTTGTAATGCTTTATTTGTTTGATCGATGCATTGTAGAATTTTATTCCATATAGAAAGAATACAGATAAATCTATAATTAATTTGCAAAATCAAACTTTTTGCATTCAATACAGCTTCCAAATTTGAAAAATTGTTTGCAGTCATTTGTAGTGCTTTCATTACTTCAGGTATTTGTAAATACAGCACCTTTATTGCACTGGCCTTTGATGACCACCTTGTATCAGAAAAACTTTTAAGTGATAATTTTAGGCACTTCATTAAAATGTCCCAACACGTTGTTGAGGACGAGAAAAAATCTGTTAATGAAATCCTCAAAATATTGCAGTCAAATAATCTTAACCTTTTATTATTTACAGTCTTACCTGTTTTCACAAACACATATATGCGAAAACACAAGTATAGTGATTGCATTGCTGTATTCATACTGTAACCTAATCTAAGTTAGGTAAGTTAACAAAAGCACATTGAAAATATCAGTCAGTTCCGCCATTCATTCGAATGTTCATGTTGGTGAGTAGAGACATCTAGGGTCTAAGTAAG
This sequence comes from Olivierus martensii, assembly GCA_000484575.1. Lineage (NCBI taxonomy): Eukaryota > Metazoa > Arthropoda > Arachnida > Scorpiones > Buthidae > Olivierus > Olivierus martensii. The sequence continues at coordinate 3,835 of AYEL01088954.1, read as the reverse complement.
GTGAAATCTAATTGCCAAACCCTGCAGTAGAAAATTGGAAAAATTTTAAATTTAAAAATATAATTTCATGTGAACAGCATTTTGGGCCCCTTTCCATGTGGGCCCTGTGCGAATGCACCTGTTGCACCTGCCTAGTTATGGCACTGATTAAGGATAATTGGACTCACTTCGGAGTTTTTTAACAAACAAACCCATAACTACTGATAAGCAGTTTATAGATTCAACTCTTATTATACAGATGAGATTTGATTTTGCCTTTTGATGGTGAACGAACAATGACATGCACTCACTGATTTATTGTCTATATGAACTGTAAGATCTCGGACATACGTTTTTTTTCTTCTAATAGATATTATAAAGGTAAGATTTGATTTTGCCTTTTGATGGCGAACGGATAGTTACACGCACTCGCCTATTTGTTGTTTATATGAACTGTAGGATCTCGGACAGACTTTTTTTCTTCTTCTAATGGAATCCGAAACTGCGACGTCACACCACTTGCAAGTGTCAATTAATATATAAACACAAACAAACGACGTCACACCACTCGCAGGTGTCAAGTAATATATATCACAAATAAACAACGAATGTTTGCAGAATTTAAAATAATAATTGTCTAGAAATCATCTTTAAGAAATTTAAAACTACTGAAATGTTGCACGTCTCTTTTTAATTAATTAAATAATTTATTTTCATTATTATATGTTAATTAATTTGTTTTCATTACTATATGTTGATTATCATTTAGTTAAATATATTTTTATATGGTTATAATTTTATTAATTTTAATAACGATATTCTCGGATTTGAATGTTTGTGATAAAAAAAAATAAATAACGATTAACAACTGAGCTAACGAATCACGTGATGCGATGACAAGTTGTTTTGCTTTTAATAATGATATTGTCAGATTTGCATTGATTGTGATAAAGAAAAAATAATGATTAACAACTGAGGCAACGAATCATGTGATGCAATGACAAGCTGTTTTACAAAGAGCTCGTTATTGCATCATGTGCTTGTTGTACAGAGCTCTATTTTGTTGGAAGTTCACATAATCAGGAGTCTTTAACCAAAGTCTGTTCTATTTTGTCGGAAGTTCACATAATCAGGAGTCGTTAACCAAAGCCTGCGCGATTAATCAAGAGATTTTTTCTTACAGCCACTCGTCGTTAAACAAGTACTTCATTATCTGAGGCTGTTGTTACCAAAGCCTGCGTCGTTAAACCAAGACATTTTTTTTCTTACAGTTACTCGTCATTAACCAAGTACGTCGTTATACGAAGCCGTCGTTAACCAAGGTACCACTGTATTTTAGAAATATATAACAAATACGAAAAAAAATTTGAATAATTTTTAAAAATCTACATTCTTTCTTTTTATAGGAAATACCGTAAATTACTAAATTTTTCAATTTGTACTAGGAAATATATTTATAGTTGTTTATGCCGGATTCAGAAAGATTTATACAAAATAATTTTGTATATTATTCCATTTTATGACTAATTGACAAAGACTAAGAATTGACAAAATCAACGAAATAAATTACAGTAAAACAAAATATAAACACATATTTTTACTAGTTACTTTTTAAAAAATATTATTAGTCCAGTAAATAAATTTATATAATCACGATGTTTTATCGATGTTTCACTAATATGAATGATTTTAAATTTGGGATGTCCAATTATACGATTTTCATGAAGTACGAGGATGGATCGAAATTTTTATATTAAATTGAATCAGTGTATCAATACATAACAGTTGCGTTACACAAACGTTTGAAATTCGTTAACCAAGACATTTTTTTCTTTCAAAAACTCGTTGTTAACCAAAGCCATCGTTATCCAGGGTACCACTGTATATATGATATATTAAATTTTTAAAATTAAATAAATTTCAATCATTATTCTTTTTTTATATAAAGAGAATCACTTATTTATTTACCTGCAATGGACAATAACAGGCTTGCTATCAAATATAATTCTATCTCGAAATGCTCTTACAAACTTAACAAGAGTCTGAGGAGGATCTGGAACACCAAAGTCTGGCCAAGTAGTGAAATGAAAATGTCTGACTATCCTAGATTGTTCACCCTATTAATAAATTTCTCTTTTATAAAGCTCAAAAATTTTTATCATAGTATAAATAATATTTTTTATCAGTATCCTTAAATTTTAAGAAATTTATACAAAATTCTTGTTCTAAATTTATAATAATAAAATAATGATTATAATATTGCTCAGCTCAGGAAATTATAAATGATTGAGAAAATATTTTTTCAAACAAATACTACCCTGCACACTTTAAATTCTGAAATTGTCCAATGTGTATATTGAGATTCAGTTAAGATAGTAACTTGAATATCTCCATAATAAACAGATTGCATATCAAATGGCCAATAGTGATCACATTTTTCTCTCCCTTTTTCAATGCATCTTGTCAGCATGACAATTGCACGACAATTTTGTTCCCAAACCATCCTCCAAAAGTCATCTCGTGTGCTATGTAATGGTCCCTGAGTTACAATGAATTCTCTAGGCGAGTTAAAGCCCTAAGAAATAAAATTCAAGAAAAATGTAATTAATTTAAAATTTTATTAAAAAATAATATTGTGTAGTATTCATATTTTCGATATAAATAATTAAAAATTATAATATTTATAATTAATTATTATAAGTTCTATATATACTTTATAGTTAGTTTATTTTTAATTAATTAATATATAATATATAATTATATACAGAAACTCCCTGACTTACATACATGGATCATTCCATGAAACCCTACATAAGTCAAATCATACATATGTTATAAATACTCTATATAGTAGTAGTAGTAATAGAATAGGGAGAGGCCTATTCCAGCCCAAGCACTGTGACCAACATAGGTCTATTGTGCACCCCCAATAAAATCATCCCAGAAGAAGGCCTGTCTTAGAAACAAACGACAGTATATTCTTCAATGGAACAGAAGCAAGATCCTCGGGAACAGGAAAATACATCCCCAAGAGATCAAGCCTAAGCCATATCCTCCAGAACAGGAAAATACATCCCCAAGAGATCACGCCTAAGCCACGAAAGGGCCACACACACAAAATGTGAAGAGGAGTTTCCTCTTCATACTGACATCTTCTACACGTAGTAGAGAGGAGTTTCCTCCTCATACTGACATCTTCTACACATAGGGCTATCACAGAAAGCCCAATCAAGTGAAGATGTCTTCTAAGATGACATGCCCAATCAAGTGAAGATGTCTTCTAAGATGACAGTGCCCTGTAAGAATAGCCCTGTAACAATCCTAACTTCATTTTTGTTCAGAGAAAGCAACTCTCTGGTTTGCTGAGCACAGCAACTCAAAATGAGAGCCTTCACCTGCCTAAGACCAGAGGTAGACCTCCATAAGGCTTGATGCCAACCAGTCCCTGACAGCCCATCCAAAGGGTTTACGGAAAATTCGCCTCCGACAATTCGCCCCGAGAACATTTCGCTCCCAGGACATTTCGCCCCCGGAACATTTCGCCCCTAGCCATATTCGCCCCCAGCACATTTCGCCCCCTGTAGATAATAAATAGGCTACAAAGTTGCAAATATAGTCAACTCTCGATATCTGAAATTTTTATTGAAATCCCAGCCCCTATAGTAGATATTCGATGTTACAAATTAAACCTAATTAATTAGCAAAAATTAAAAAAGTAAAATCTCGCTTAATTTTCAGTTAAATTTTTTGATAATTTTATAATTAAATATGTTTTTATTGTCTTTCTAAAGATGTAAAAAATTTTTCCGAATTTTATTTTTTTGATAACTTTTCGTTCATTATATGAGATCGGAGA
>AYEL01088951.1:0-11398 GCA_000484575.1 Olivierus martensii | reverse complement strand
TTATTAAGAATTATTATTATTATTATTATTATTATTATTAAATCTCAATTCATTTATCCAAACATTTCAGTCCTGGAATAATTGAATAATTAACTTACATTTTTTTGTAAAAATTGAGTATATTATTTCATTTGGTTATTCATAACTTCCCTGGAAATAATATCCTTTAATAAAAGTAATAATTTCTGATTGTTAAGTTCAATTAAATATAATAATTCTAACTTTAAAGTAAACATTGTTATCTTTCCTGTTATCTTTATTTTTGCCAGTATAATGAGCATGAATATAGAAATATTGAAGTTTATGAATATAATTTGGAATATATTGAATCAATTTACATGTTTATACTAAAAATAATCCTACATAGATTTAAAAATATAAAAATAAGAATCCGAGAAATTTTATACATATGAAATTGACAAGTGATAATATGCTGTTTATCATTATTTCAAGTTAGAAACTTTTGATAATTATCTTTTGGATTACGGTTGGAATTATTATATAAGTTTGTGCAAATAACTGCTTTTATAATAGTGAACAGGAATTATTATTGGGAGTAATGTTACCTGCATGTCCAATTGAAAATGGTGATGGGCTCTGTAAGTGGCCGCTGCCAGATACAATATATCCCTCAAGATGTGGCGGCTTAACCTATCTAACCTAACCTAATCCAACTGAAAATGATTTATGCTTGGATTATGAGCACTTTAAGATAGTATGTACTACTGGTAAATGTTTTATATTTTTTTATATTATTCAATTGTAAAATATTAAATTTATTATAAGTTTAATTTGCAATCTAAGTAACTTTGGGAATTATAACTTATGTCTTGCAGTATTTTGATTAAGAAAAAATAAAGATACAATATAAATATTCAGTTCTTTATTTTATTAAAACTTTTAAAAATAGATATGAAATTTCTTTGTGATAAGTAAGTGATGCTAAAGAGATACATAATTTTGCTAATATTATCAGAAGCTATCATAAATTTGGATTTTTTTATTCTAAAATAAATTTATTTGTTGAAGTATGATATAAATAGGACAGAAAATATTTAATATAATTATTATAAAATATGCAAAGCTAATGAAAGATAATTCCCAATTAAATAAAGAACATCTAGCAAGTAACTGAATAAAACTCTTAAAAAAGCATGATTTAAAAGATATTATTATTAACAAAGAATTCTCCAAAGAATACCAAACAAGTCAGATCAAAAAATCACATGACTTCATTCTTTTTATTTTTTGTTATTAAATAATTTATCAAAGATTATTTCAAATTTTCATTCAGCAATATGATCTTAATGCATAATTAAATACTGATATTTATTTATATTATTTCAGTTTAAATTGCATTTAAGTGGACTCACATATTTTATAAATTATATTCTGATATTTTAGTTTTATGAATTATTTATAATAATGGATCAAATTTTATCATCTTTTATTTAAAGAAGAACATTAAGAATTATATTTCATAAAATTCTTTTCAAGATTTTAATAAGAATGGAATGATAAAGTTTATCATTACTTCTATCCAAAAGTTTTTATATTTTGTAGTATATAATGCATTATAATATGATATTTATAAAACTGTATTGACCATTTCGTGTAATCAGAAAACAAGTTACTAACATAATTTATAATATTGTATAATTCGTATTCATTGCATTTGCTATAGTAATTTATCTTTCAGAAATGTAGAAATGTATAAAGAATTTTTATACTAATTTATAGACTAATAAATGTTTTATACAGTCTACTATTTTTATAGTTAAATATATTTAAGTTATGAAGCTTCATAGTTTTGAATTTATTTAACAAGCAATTACCTTGTTATGATTTCACTTTCTGGAATTGAAAGTGAATCTGATTTATGCCTATCTCCATTTCTCATTGTAGGAATAATTCGGCGTCTTCTCCAAATTATAAGACTTACAAATGTTATTACTAATAATGATAAAGGTATAACAATTCCCACAATTAAAGGAGTATTATCAGGATCTAGATTAAAATAATAAAAAAGCAAACTTTAAATGATATTTATTTAAAAAATATATAATATACTGTTTAATAACATATTACATTAATACTCAAATCAGCACTAATTAGGGGATAACCATTTCAAATTAACCAAACAATACAGCCAAACTTCCCCTAGAGGACAAAGTCTAAATTAAATTTTTTTTAATTTTTCTAATGATTAATCATTAGAAAAATTTAATTTAGACTTTGTCTGCTAGGGGAAGTTTGGCTGTATTGTTTAGTTAATATTACTTTAAATTATTACAAAATAAATTTAATGTTTACAAATAGAACAAATGATATCTTTATAAGAAAAATATTTTTAAAGGATTGTTTAGAAATTGTTTTGTAGTTTGGCTTATGTACCTCTTGTGAAATTAAATTTAAAATCAACCAAACTATTAAAAATTTTCAATCTCAACAAGATTCAGAATATATATATATAATCTATTATTACATAAAAACATGAAAAGAATACTTAAAAATAATATGGAAAACAAACTGAATAAATTTTAATGAAAATTCAAAGTAAAATAAAAGTATATTTATTAGTCTTGTAAATAATGGAATAATTTGTAGGAATCATAGTACTTTATTAATTATATAGTAGCTTTAATGTTAATGAAACAAAGCATAATCGGTATCAATTTTTTAAGTCGCACTAATCGAAGTCGCGCTAATCGAGGCCTATCTGTAATCCATGATCAGGTGTGAGTGCAACTCTGTTTGTAAACCCTGCCCACATGTTTTTCCATATTGCCAATTAAAAAATTCTTTGATAAATAACTCTCGTACAGTCTTCAGGATTATATTTAATTATATTTTATAATTTTTTGTATCTGCGCGGTAGTTCCCGGGAATTCCCGAGAACCAACTATAATTCCCAGGAATACAAAAAGTGTGAAAATCTTACAATTTCCTGGGATCACGGGTTCCCGGGAAATAAACACTAATCACAAGTAGTTATGTCTTGACTCGTATCCAACATAGCACTTTGCCCCAGAGATACTCTGTGCCCACATTGATGTACTATAATAATAATAATGAAACTTGTCAAGAAATACATATGAAATTTTGATGAATTATTGATGTGTAAATTTTTTCATCTTCATATTATCTCACAATCTTACATTATACTGAATTCAATAACTTCAGTAAAGCAAATTTGAGATGAACAGTCCTTTATACTATTAATCATTGTGAAAGTATGTCATAAAGAAATACTTAATGCTATATTGACTATGGTAAAGTAAATCTTCCTATTACATATATTTAAAAATTCATTTTTGTTTATATAGTGGTAGCTTGACTTATAAATTACTCTACATATGAACTTTTTTCTTATCTCAGTTTGACCACTAGATATGAACTTATTTTCAAGATACGAACCATGATGCTTTTTAATATTATATTATAAAATATTTTCTATAAAATTCGTATAAAAATATCTCAATTATTTTTTGAAATATGCATATATAACTGTTAATGTGATAAAGACTGCTTATTCTTGAAAATATTAAAGATCTACATAATAATTACTACTTATATCAAATTCTTTGTTAGCTAATTTTTAACTCTTGGCACAACAAGTCGAAATCCAAACTACAAAACCAGTCACAAGAAATTTTATTTTTTTTTTATTTAATGGAAGATGATTTTTATACAAAGCATGTAAAACCAAAGATTTCAAAAATAAAAATAATAATTGTATTCAAATGCATATTTTTTTATTGTTTTCACTAAAACTAGGAATGGATTAATTGATTTCCCATAAGATAAAATGGAAAACTGGATTTCAAGATATGAACTGTGGCCAGGAATGAATTAAGTTCATAAATTGAGGTACCACTGAACTTAATTTTCATTAACTTTTTGTTGTTTTCTTTTTATTTTTGAAAATATAATTTGAAACAAAACAATGTTTTAAATATTGGATATTAATATATCAGACAAGCCCCAAATTTTGATATTCTGACTTAAAATAATTATTATTTAGAATAGAAATTTGTACTTGTAGTGGATTCTTTTGAAATAATGATATCTATGTCTGCCTACAATACTTTTATAGTTAGCTGTTTCATTTCAAAAATGTTTTGTGAAGAATTGAACTTGAAACTATCCTATTTAACATAATTCTTCTATTTTATTTTGTATTATTTTTATGGATATTATATTTATTTAAAGACTATATTCACTCCTTCAAACCTCATTATTAAAAAAATATATGTTACAGGGTGGAGCTATCATCTTCCAGACAAACCCTCTTGAAAAGAGAGGCTATCATTAATCTGAATGGGGATCTCAGACAGTTAATTAAAAAATTAATCTCTTATTGACAAATTATTCACAGAGAATTATAATAAATTGTTAAGAGATTGATAGAAGATGTTAAAATATCTGTAAATTATAACATAATTGTTGCACAAATTATGTAAAAACAATATTTGCACAATATACAGGTAGGCCTCAATTAGTGCGAGTTCGAATAATGCGATTTCGATTAGTGCGACTTATAAAATTGATACCGTTTTTCAGTTAGTGCGAGCAAATATTCGATTAATGCGAGTTGTAAGCATAGACCAGTCTTACTAACAAAGCTCCGCCTCCTTTTATGATGTCAATTAACAAATTACTGTTAATTTTCGGTTAGTAAAACCAGACAAGGAGCAGTCCAAGAACAGTCACTTGGCTTTGAAGGGGTGAAACATCAGAAAGATGGGCTTTTTGCCATTAACTGTTTAACATTACTGTACTATTATTTAGCATATACATACAGTATAGTACAGAATTTTCTCTAGCTTTGCTATCGTATACATACAGTAGAGTACAGAAGTTTTCTTTTAAAAAGTATCGAAATGGATAAAAGGAAGAACACTTTTGATGATGTTTAAAAGTATCGAAATGGATAAAAGGAAGAACACTTTTGACGATAAAACAAGAAACAAAAAAAAGAAGAGGTTAGTGATTATGCTAGAGCAAAAAATGGATATGATTGAGATTTAGCTTTGCTACAGTATAGTACAGATTTTTCTTTTTTAAAAAGTACGGTATCGAAATGGATAAAAGGAAGAACACTTTTGACGATAAAACAGGAAAAGATATTGTATACATACAGTATAGTACAGAATTTTCTCTTTTAAAAAGTTTTCGAAATGGATAAAAGGAAGAACACTTCTGACGATAAAACAGGAAACGTATCGTATACATACAGTATAGTACAGAATTTTCTCTTTTAAAAAGTAACAATGATAAAAGGAAGAACACTTTTGATGATAAAACAGGAAACAAAAAAGAAGAGGTTAGTGATTACGCTAGAACATGGATAAAAGGAAGAACACTTTTGACGATAAAACAGGAAATAAAAAAAATAAGAATAAAAGGAAGAACACTTCTGACGATAAAACAGGAAACGAAAAAAAAGAGATAAAAGGAAGAACACTTTTGATGATAAAACAGGAAACAAAAAAAAAAATAAAGAACACTTTTGATGATAAAACAAGAAACAAAAAAAAGAAGAGGTTAGTGATTATGCTAGAGCAAAAAATGGATATGATTGAGATTTAGCTTTGCTACAGTATAGTACAGATTTTTCTTTTTTAAAAAGTACGGTATCGAAATGGATAAAAGGAAGAACACTTTTGACGATAAAACAGGAAAAGATATTGTATACATACAGTATAGTACAGAATTTTCTCTTTTAAAAAGTTTTCGAAATGGATAAAAGGAAGAACACTTCTGACGATAAAACAGGAAACGTATCGTATACATACAGTATAGTACAGAATTTTCTCTTTTAAAAAGTAACAATGATAAAAGGAAGAACACTTTTGATGATAAAACAGGAAACAAAAAAGAAGAGGTTAGTGATTACGCTAGAACATGGATAAAAGGAAGAACACTTTTGACGATAAAACAGGAAATAAAAAAAATAAGATTAAAAGCAGTATAGTACAGAATTTTCTTTTAAAAAGTATCGAAATGGATAAGAGAAAGAGAACACTTTTGATGATAAAACAGGAAACAAAAAAAAGAAGAGGTTAGTAATTACGCTACAGCAAAAAATGGATGTGATTGAGTGACATAAAACAGTCACACTAATTCTAAGATAGGATTGTGATTGAGCGACATAAAAGCCGTCACGCTAATTCTAAGATAGGATGCGACATAAAAGCGGTCACGCTAATTCTAAGATAGGACGAGATCTCAAATGCCTGACATAAAAGCGGTCACACTAATTCTAATTGTGATTGAGCGACATAAAAGCCGTCACGCTAATTCTAAGATAGGATGCATGCCTGAATCTACTGACAATATCATAAAACATGCAAACGAAATACAGGAGAAAAGTAAAATTGCATTGACTTATTGTGGTTTTGCAAACAACTACAAGAAATAGAAGTTTTGTAATAGAAAATGGAGTGTCTTAGCTGTATGGATTGAAGATTGCAACAAAAAGTGCATACCGATTAGTAAAGCGAACATTCAAGCAAAAGCTGGTAAGTTATTAATTTAGATGATGAATATCGATATAAAATACGAAAATAAATATTTCTTAAACAGTTAGTGTTAAGTTAGTATTGTGGTTATTCATCGTGAAGGTTGGCTAATGGCCGGAATCTCACAAAGCAAGAACCAATTACCATATTTTACATAGAGTTAATACTTCGAATAGTGCGAGAAATTCATGGAACCAATTATTCGCACTAATCGAGGCCTACCTGTATATTGTTATATTGTGCAAATACATTGTTTATGTTATTATATAATAAATATTGTGAATTAGCTCATGTACAAATATTGTGGAAAGTTACTATTTAAGCCCAATACATTTAGAAGTCAGTTTGAGAGGATTTCATAGGCATTTGTGATGTATATTAGCTCTTTCACATCACTTAGAATTCCTATTGAGTGGAAAGTGGCATCATCTGTTGACAAAAAAAAAATTTTTCTCTCTTTTTTTGGCCAACTGATTATTATTATTATAGTATCAGGAGTGAAGACTTTAAATTAATTTATTCTTCAAGTTAAATATTGCCTGGGTTAATAACTATCATTATTCTAATTTGATAGGCAAGAATCTAATATATAATAAATAAATTAATCTGATACAATTAAAAATCTTTAATGATATTTCTTAGATTGGATATTTAAATTTCATATATTTTTTATATTTTCGTGTATTTTTATAATCACTTAAAACAAAAATTATTTGATTGCTTCTTTAAATAAGAACTGATTTTGTTTATTATATTCAAGAAATTGCTCATTATAAACAAGAAATTTTTATATATAAATGTGCTTAGATCAAACTTTGAATTATTATTCATCCGCTATAACTGCAATCTCTTATCCATGCTCATCATAAATGAGTTTAACTGTATTTTTTCCTCAATGTGAATTATTTAACTTGTGAGAAATAAAATATCAATACATCAGCAAATAGAATATTATTAAAATTTTTCAATGATTCAGAAATTCTAATATGCAAGTTTCACAGAAAATAGCAAGTTTATTACTTAGCTGAGGACTTGTCGTATTGTTTTATATATATATATAAAACAATAAGACAAGTCAGATACAGAATGCATTTATGAGCGCAGAACTCCAGATGTGGTAGTCATCAGTTGTCTAAAGACACTTTTGCTTTTAGAATCCTGCATAAATAAAAAGACAAAAGAAAAATATGAAAAAAACAGTTTGAAGAGTTCGTGAAAAAATATCATAAAAGCTTTTTAGATACTTTTTCACATGATAGAAAATGAAAAATTTTTTAGATGAATTCACACTGCACTTTTTAATCCAGTAGTTGCTATCAGATAAATTGTATTGATGCTAAGTTTTGTCAACAAATAAAAGCAAGATTCCATTTTTTTGACATGTGAGCTTAGATAATTTTATAGAAAGATGAGTATTTTCATGATTATGTTTAGAAGTATTTAGCAGAATAGAGAAGTTCAGTAGATTCTTTACAGATCTTGTTGGCAATACAAATAACATTTCTAGAGTTTGCTGAAGCAGCTTTAAAATGCATCTGGGATCATATGAATAGTGCTGAAAGATTTTTCATTAAAGTAATTTAATTATAACAGACAGGAAAATGGAATAAAGTATGATAATGTAGAAATGTATATATAAAATGATATCATTTTATTGGATTTGTAAATTATTGAATTTTTTTTTTTTTTCATTTTTATGCCCCTTTCCAATCAGTGAGATTACTAAGGGGGATGAGGCCAGTTCCAACTATGGGCTGCACCTACACCTATGGAGGGATGCCAGATGATGAAAGATGGGGATTGTCAGGTTGTGCCCAGAATCCCGAAAAACTTTTCAGGATTCTGGGCACAACCTGACAGATAACGCATTAGCGTACTACTCAGGATGGCTGAGTAGCACACTAATGCATTACTATTCAGCCATCCAGCTGCTATTGAATGACTTCTTCACTGTTTTAAAAGTAATTATTTTGAATAGCAGTTGAAATAAATTTGATCTTGTTGGGATGAAGACCTATATGTACAGTTTTATTTTTGTAATTTTATTATAGATCTAATTTGTTAATGATGACTAAAATATAAATTCCTTGTTTCATTAATTAAGTCTTTTAAATTTAAGATAACTGAGGCTTATATTTTGTTTTTCATTAGTTAAAATTATTAAATTTTTTGCTAATTTATTAGCTTTTTGTGTTATATTTTTGGGATTTAAATAATTTAATGCAGTTATCATATTATTGTATGGTCTAGGTGTCTTCATTAATCTAAAAACTAAATTTTCCTAAAGAATGCTCTAAAATACTAAATATGAAATTAACAGATGCTACATAATGCTAAATTAATTCATTTGAAATACTAAATTTATGATTTCAGAAAGCCAAAAAAATCAGTACTATTAATAATAATATAGTTGCATTCTGGTTCAGTTTTAGATCTTCTACATTTCTAGATTTTTCAATTCTGAGATCCATATCTGATGTGCCAAATTACATTGTTTTAACTTTCTGGTTGATCCCATCATAATTGGGAGCCAATTCATTGGAGCTTTAAAATAACTGCTATAAAATTCAGTGGCATAAATAAATCAATTAACTACAAATTTTCCTCTCTATGTTAGAAAATAAATTGAAAATGCCCATATCTATAGCTTTTATCTCTTTGGCTAGATTAGTTGGAGGATTTTATGGTAAAGCAATCACTTACCATCTTGAAGGTTCTAGGTCCCTTGCTTCCAGTTTTTAAGAAATGTCCATGCTTGGACCATTGAGCAATGTCCTTTAATTTTCCAGTTGACTCCATTCATGAATGATTGGCTTGTGATAAATTCTAAAAGTGTCTGCTGCTAAATATATCTCTTAAGTTACAGATACTTCTCAACTTAAGACGACTCATATCAATGGTTATATCATCAATAAATTATGTAATTGGTCAACACAGTTCTATGGGTTTGAAGTCCCTGACCCAATAATCTGATATATGGAAAGTGCTTTTTTTGTGTCTGGTTCTTTTAGTTTTGTGTTTGTTATATTTATTAAGCTAATTTATAATATCCTAATAAACATTAGTAGTGAGAAATCCATAAATTTTTAGACATTTACTGTTTATGACCATTCTTACTTGTGATGGCAAGGTTCAAAACTGAATCCAGTCATAAGGCAAAGATTACTAATCGCACTAATCGAAATCGCATTATTCGAACTCTCACTAATCGAGGCCTACCTGTACTTTAGCAGAGTAAGAAAAAATTTTGGCTTCAAAGTTAAATGGTGGAAACTTAATCAAGGCAATCAACACATGAGTAGTACCAATGATCAGATACACTGCTGGAATTGTGACTTGGACTCAAGCAGACTTAGATGTACTTGATCGAAAAACAAGAAAACTGATAACAATCTATCATGCACTTCATCCAAAAAGTGATACTGATGATTGAGTGAGCTATATCTGTCCAGAAAAATTGGGGGAAGAGGATTACTACAGATCAAACAAGTAGTAGAAGAAGAAAAACATGGTATCAAGGATTATTTAGCAACCAGCACTGAAAAAATACTAAAGGAAGTGAATAATGAGGAACTAATCAAAACTACAATATCAAAAAAAAGAATTCAAAAAGCAAGAATTCTAAAATCGACATTATGCCTGGAAATCCAAACCATTACATGGAAAATTTTTCACACAAACTAAAGGACTGATGGTTAAAATAACTGGAGATGGCTTCAAATTGGCACAATAAAGAAAGAAACAGAGGCCCTAATCTTTGCAGCCCAAGAACAAGCTTTAGCAACAAATAATCTCAAAGCGAAAATCTACAAAAGCATCAAAAATAGCAAATGCCAACTTTGCAACAATAATGATGAAACAATTGACCATATTCTCAGTGGATGCAGTAAGATTGTTCAGACTGACTATAAACAACGTCATGACAGTAACTAAAATGATCCACTGGCATATGTGCAAAAAACTCAACTTCAAAACCATTAAATACTGGTTCAATCATAACATTGAAAAAGTCATTGAGAATCAAAATGCAAAAATTCTATGGGACTTCAGACTGATCGCCATCTAAGCCACAACACTCCTGATCTTACAATAGTAGAAGCCAACCAAATCACCTTTATTGATGTCGCCATTCCAGGAGAAACAGGATCAAAGACAAAGAAATTGAAAAAATAACCAAATACAGAGATCTCTTCATTGAAATGACTAGATTATGGAACAAACCCTGTCATGTGGTGCCAATTGTCATTGTAACACTTAGAAGCATCACATCAAATCTGGAAAAATTTCTTAAAGAACTGGACATCAAATTGAACACTTCTGAGATACAAAACACAACATTGCTTGGCTCTAGTTATATTTTAAGAAGATATCTGGGCAATTCTTAGATTCCAGGTTGGAATCCAAATGACCAGTGACAGCGAACGAAGACATGGTTGTGTGATTTAAGATGTCTTTTTTTGTGATATGCAATTTTTGTATAATAATAATAATAATAAATATTTGACCCATCAACACATTTGCCATACCTATACTAACTTACTCTTTTGGAGTGATACAGTGGACAAGGTCAGAACTTGAATCACTCCAAAGAAAAACACGAACAACACTTACAAAATACCAGTACCATCACCTGAAATCTGCCATAGAACAAACTACTCTTCCACGAAAGGAAGGAGGACGTGACCTTACTGACATCCCACATTTACACGACAGACAGATCTATAATCTGAGAGAGTTCTTCCATAAAAAACAACATACATCACAACTACACAAAGCTATTGTCTTGGCAGATAGAAACATGACACCACTAAATCTTCAGAACAACACTCCATGCCAAATAGACAACACTGCACACATACAAGAAAAGAAAACAT
>AYEL01088950.1:0-30579 GCA_000484575.1 Olivierus martensii | reverse complement strand
GATACAGTGGACACGGACAGAACTTGAATCACTCCAAAGAAAAACACGAACAACACTTACAAAATACTAATACCTTCATCCGAAATCTGCCATAGAAAGAACTACTCTCCCACACACAGAAGATGGACATGGTCTCATTGACATCGACACTTACATACACATATATACAATGAACATCCCACATTTACACGACAGACAGATCTATAATCTGAGAGAGTTCCATCATACATCACAACTACACAAAGCTATTGTCTTGGCAGATAGAAACATACCATAATCTGTGAGAGTTCTTCCATAAAAAACAACATACATCACAACTACATGCAGCTATTGTCTTGGCAGATAGAAACATGACACCACTAAATCTTCAGAACAATATTTGGTCTTGGCAGAATAGAAACATAACACCATTAAATATTCAGTTATTGTCTTGGCAGATAGAAACATGACACCACTAAATCTTCAGAAAACTTCAAAGCCAAATAGGACAACACTGCACACATACAAGAAAAGAAAACATCCTGGTATAAAAAGTAGAAAAGAAAACATCCTGGTGTAAAAAGGAACTTCATGGCAGACATCCGCATGACTTACAGAAACACTTCATTGGTGCCAAAGCGTCAAACAGCTGGTTAGTTAGGCGGGATCTATTTACTGAAAACAGAAATAGCAATACAAGACCAGGTAATAAACACGAAAACTACAGAAAATACATACTGAAAGACAGCACATTAACAAACGACATATGTAGGAAATGCCACATAGCACCTGAAAGAATTCAACACATTACGTCTGGTTGCAAGCTACTTGCACAAACAGATTGCTACTTGATTGTGTCTGTGCAAGCAAACATAATACACCAAAAGCTTGCAACCAAACACAAATTAATAAACACACTTACACCATACTATAAATACATATCAGACTCAATCCTAGAAAACTCACACACACACACACACGCACGCGCACGCACACACGCACAAGATGTATTATGACAGAACAAGCCTAACAGACAAAACCATAACCACAACAGACCAGACATCTCTCTCATAGACAAGCAAAACAGTTATCTACATTATAGACATCTCAATACCACACACACACACACAACATCAGGATGCAGTCACCCAAAAAATTAGCAAATACACAGAACTCTCACAAGAAATTAAACGCCTCTGGAAAAAATTAGCAAATACACAGAACTCTCACAAGAAATTAAGCATCTCTTGCGAATACACAGAACTCTCACAAGAAATTAAGCGTCTCTGGGGAATGCAGAAGGTAGTTATAGTACCCATCATTCTCTCCTCTACAGGAATACACAGAACTCTCTCAAGAAATTAAGCGTCTCTGGGGAATGCAAAAAAATACCAGATACACATAACATCCAGGATGCATTCACCCAAAAAATTAGCACATGAGAACTCTCACAAGAAATTAAACACCCAAAAAATTAGCAAACACACAGAACTCTCACAAGAAATTAAGCATCTCTGTGGGGAATGCAAAAGGTAGTCATAGTACCCATCATTCTCTCCTCCACAAGAGTAATCCCTCAAACATTATCCAAAAGCCTCAAAACACACATTCCAAGACATACATAACACTACAAAAAGCATCACTACTCAATACATTCCCTCACACCCTACACAAAAGCCTCAAAACACTAGATCTACATCTCATTACTTCAAAAAGCATCTCTACTCAATACATGCAACATAGTAAGAAAGTTTCTCAACACTGACAGAGAGTTAGTTAAATTACAATTAAACATCACAAGTAGCTGTGTCTTGTGTCCGACAGAGCACTTTGCTCCGGAGATACTCCGTGCCCACATTGATGTTAATATAATAATAATTTCTTTATCATTAATACAAACTCTTAATTTATATTATTATTAAATAACTAACTTAAATCTGAAATGCTTGCAGATATTGGCTATGGTAGTTTTACTGATTTTGTTTTTTACATATATGGTTGCAGGAGTAAACAAAAAGAACATGCTGAGAAAAGCCTTAATAAAATTTGTAAGTTAAAAAGTTCATAATTCAAAATTCACTCATATAGATAACTTATGAATACTGAATATATTGTACATACTGTATTGTGTATTAATGTATATATATTTACTTACTTAATCAGTAGTAACTTGTATCTGAATTTCTGAATTAAAAGCTAGATTACAGATATGGATTTCTGATGGAGAATGGAAATTATTTTCAATAAAAGTATTTGGTAAAAAATAATTTTTTTTTAATTTGTAAAAAAATTTGTGGGTATATTTTTCAAAAAATTCCTAATTTTACTAAAATCAGTAATTTTTAAAAGTTTAAAATTCCTTCAAATGCAAAATCAATATAATCATTACAATCAAATCTTATCTATTTTATAACCTAAGAATCATATATTATGTTGTTATAAAGATAAATATATAATCATCATACCATTAACATTGATTTTATCTGCATAATAGATTACATAAATACAAATTCTTTACTTTGCAAGTTTAATTAATTTAAATTATAATTAACAGGTTAAGTATTACAGTAGCTATTTAAACATTTGAGATAGTGCCTAATAATTACTAATTCCAACAAGAATCCTCGATGAAATATATAAAATGCATATTTGGTGATTTAATTCTTTGAAGAATAAAAAGTTAGCGTATAAAAAAGCATGAAAAAAAAAAAAAATAGAAATGCTCCTGCCAAGAGTAATATGGCAGGCTATTAGGAAAAGAATAGACTTTAGTTGCCTCTATGATACTTGGATAAAATAGCAAGTGAATTTTGCCTCCCATACAAAAGGGAGTGATAACATAACTACATGAAATATGAAGATCAAAGTTTTATCCAAAAGACAGCCTAGTACTTTCTTCTGATAAGTGCTATTTGTAGTTTTTTCCCTGTATTAATTTAAAATCAAGAAATAATGAATTCTAAAGAAAGTGAATCAGTGAAATAGAAAAGTGAGAACACAGTTTCAGAGAGAAATTTTGGGCTAAAAAGAAAAAAATAAGCAATCTTATAAAAGCTACATAAATCCAGTTCATTCCTGATGAATGTTTCCTTCAGCTAACTAGCTTTGTGCATTACAATAATTATTTAAAATTATCTTAATATATATTGTAATGAGCTATATTCATCTATTGAAAGGGATAAATGTCTTAATAAATTTAAATTCAAAGAAGACTATTTAAACTATAACAATGTGCAGATCCAAAGTCAGTCAGTTTCAAATAGTCCTTGTCAGAATATTTTAAATTTTAATTCTGAATCAAATAATATAATAATACAAATAAATACATTATAAAAAATTAACAGAAACGGTAAATGTAACAGATACAGTAAAAAAAAAAAAACAATAGGACAAGGGTTTATTTCATAATTTCAAAAAAGTTTATGAATCTAGCATACATTAAAATGATTGGAAAAAACAGTATTAAAAAATTTATTTTGAAATGGTTAGTCATAATCAAACTATTAAACTGTATTACTTGCAATTTAATAGTTTAACTGGGTTGAACTATTCTGAGCACATTTTTAATCAAACTTATAATTACACTTTTGTGAAAATAATTAGAGTGGAAAGACATTAGGATTTCTTTTTGTAAAGAAAGTTGATGAATTGAAGTACTAATTAAAAACACTGACATTTTAGATTTATAAAATTTAAATGAATTTTAGAATTCATGCTATTTAATGACATCAATATATATTTTTAATTAAAATTCAATAGTATATCTTTTAAATTCAAACTATTATTGTTAGTAGGGTTAGTTCTTTGAAAATAAATTTAAATTAGCTATATTTAAAAAGTTTATTGTACATCTAAATTTCTGCCTTATTAAAAGTATTATTCCTTAATGGAAAAAATTTATGCAAAAATCAAATTTATGTGAGGGAGCACATATATAAATAACATATTCCACATATAGAGAGAAACAATAATAGAAATTAATACATTTATGAGGGGGATAAAAGCATAGCAAAATAAGAGTAGTACAAAATGTATAAAAAAAAATGTTTTATACAGATTTGATTTTTCACATGTTAAAATTCTGCAGTTTATTAAAAAAAAAAAAAAAGAAAAATGAAAAATAATATATTCTGAAAACTATCTGTATATATCAGTAAAAACATTTTTTTCAATATTTTTAAATTTGGGAAACAGATTATGCTTTTTTTTATTTAATAAATTAGTTTGAAAATCAAAATATATCTATTGACTATAATTTTAGAATATTAGAAATTTTAGTATTTTAGAAAATAAATATAGAAGGGAAAAATACAAAATCAATTATTAATAATATTTTTCAATTTTACATGTTATGAGATTGCTATGCCTAATGGAATATTAAGAAGTTAACATTTAATAACTTAATTGCATTAAACTTCTATGTATTAACTCAATTTAGGATTAATTTATTTTTCATATATATACTGCATGAATCTATGTCAACAAAATAAATAATGTATTGAAATATTGTATTGTCACACTTACACACACACATTTATATATATATATAGTATATATGTGGTGACGTCGATGTTTTCCACGTCTACGGAGTGCTAAATTTTATTAATAACACATCAGAGAGTAAACGAAAACTTTATTACATTTCAATATCAAAGAACATAGCAGCCAACAACCCGTGCTGCCAATTGAACAAAAAATAAAATATAAATAATTAAAATAACTATATTTCATTATACCATATATATACAATTTATTATAAATAATAATTATAATATTTTTTTTATAATTATTTAATCTAAATATAATAATTTTATGAGAAGAAATAAATCTCAAAGTAAAATCATAAATTAATTAATTAAAAAGTTTAAAAAATATTTTATATGCAAACAGTGAAATAATAATTATATATATACCTTGAGCTATCTCTCGAAATTTCTCTTCAGCATCTTTTCCTTTATTTTTGTCTGGGTGATATTTAATTGCCAATTTTCTGAAAGCTTTTTTTATTTCTCTGTCAGAAGCAGTTCTCTTGACTCCTAATATCTCATAGTAATCTTTGTTAAGTGCAGCAGATATATTATTTATGAAAATCAAGATCCCAAGAGCAATTAGAATTTTTTCAGGATACATGACAATTTCTGATATTTCCTAAAATCAAATGATGAATTTATCTTTTTAGAATAACAGATTTTATATTTAAAATAATGATAATCATTTATCATATTAAAATGAAATATTTAACTTATTATTGTCAATACAATAAATTGCCAAAAGATTAAAAGAAAAAACATTAATTTTATAGTAGTAAAATAAAATTTTTGCAACAAATAAAATAACTAAATTATTAATAATAGAATGCAAAATTCAAAAAAAATTTAAATATTTCAAAGCATTTTTTCTCTTTTTTATATAAAACTACTAAAAAAATCTACAATCAATAATTTTAGATTTTTTTTAGTAGTTTTATATAAAAAAGGGAAAAAATGTCTTGAAATATTTAAAATTTTTTTAATAAGACAAAAATTAAAATATTTCCAAAACTTCATTACTAAATTCCTGGCCGATGCAAATCCAACTGCCTGACCTAAATTAATAACAACCTGTTTAATTAAACGCGATGTTTATAATTCATTTGAATACAGGTCTATCAATTTAAAATCGGACTTTCTCCATATGGATTTATTCTTTATATAGATGAAGTCATTAAAAATAGCATAACAATGCAATGACATAATTTGGTTTACTTTATTAAGAATGATAAACGGCGTTTTAAATTTTATTACAAATATAAAACGATTAAAACTAAAAACAGAGCATTTAGAAATAACGTAGAACTATTATGTTTGAAATTGCATTAAAACTTACCAAATATTCTTTTACAGATATCACTTTTTTAATGGAAAATTTATAAGATTAAAGCACGATACTAGAATGAACGAAAACAGAACAAAACCACGTTATACTAACTCTAGTTCTTTACCTAAAGACACGAAACTCAATCTTATTGGTTAAAAAAGAATCACGTGTTTTGATCATCTACACTGTATGTTATTTGGACGAAACATATTTTTTGTATTTGAATTCGCTCAGTAACAAAAAAATTCATTGGTTGATATGATTCAAGTAGCTCAAATTTCTACAGTCTGATCACATGATAGTTGTCAGTAAACAAATACGAGTAAAATGGCGGACGACATTTTGCCACTCTTGGGCAGACAGGATGATAATTATAGTAATTCTGATGGTATATATCTTATCGGTTAATGATCATTTAGCTTTTTAATTATAGTTTTTAATATTTAAAACAGATGTGGTAATTTAAATAGGAGTGACGGGTTTTCGTAAATATTTTAATGAATTTTATAAAAATTACAAGTGCATAGGACAAAAATATTCACTGAATTAGATTTATGGTGATTGTACAGTATATTCATTTATTTTAATTATTTTCCATTAATATAACTGACATTTTAAATATCAAATATTTACTGTATTGTAAATGATTTTGATTTCGTTTTTAAGTGTTAAAAGTCGTGTCAAATTTAAGACGAATTTATAGGGATTGCAATTGGTGATAAATCTTGTTTAACTTATATTGAATATTTATTAAAAAATGACAGGAGATAATGTCAAATTGTGAGACTTCCTGTTTACGTAACTACTGTGAAGTCAGATATAGACCATTTTAAATTAATATTTGAACTACAATGGATACAATTGGTTACAATGAATCATATAATACAGTACTGTACGTTAGAACAAAATATTGATGCCATTAAATTATAAAAGCAGAATTATATTTTTTAATTATAAATATCTTAATGAATAATAATAATCAATTTTTTATAAATATTTCAAAATTAATAGAAATTAGCCAAAGTTATATTTTATTCTTAATTATAAAGTTTTAAGTGCACAAAGTTTCATTATAATTCTTACTCTTTTTTACATAGTATATTATTTTTATATTAATGAGAAAATAATATAAAAATAAATTGTAAAAATATATTTTATAGGTAAATAAAATCCAACCATTCATATTGAATAGAAATGAATGTTGGATATAGGTCTATTTCAAATTGAAGTTTATTAGATGATTTTTTTTACTTTATTTTGATATAATCAGTTCTGTACAAATTTAAATTAACTATAAAACTTCACAATAGGAAAAAATTTGTGAAAATTAATTTAAAAATTTATAAAATAATTTCGTGAATTTATTGAAATTAAAAATGATCATGAAAACAAAACCACATTAATTATTTGAAATAAATCATTCTTAATTTCAATATTTCATTTAATTATTTGTTAATAATTTTTAGTATTTTATTAGGAGATTTCAGACTTTCATTATGATTTTTATATAATAATATAATTCATGAATTTTATCAATGATATCAGTTCAAAAATATTTTTGTGCACTAAATAATTTTTTCAAGTATAATGGTTTTCTATATTAAAGTCATTAGTCAATATTATATTTAAATTTCTTGCATAGAATACAATTACAAATGAATTATAAAATGTTTTTTATTGATTTCGGTTGGCACATTTTTAATTAAAATAAACTTTAAATGATAAAGCAGTATTTTTTAGTATTTTTTAAATATTATTTGAGTATTCTGTTGTCAGTTATCTAAC
The DNA here is from genome assembly GCA_000484575.1 of Olivierus martensii. NCBI lineage: Eukaryota > Metazoa > Arthropoda > Arachnida > Scorpiones > Buthidae > Olivierus > Olivierus martensii. The sequence continues at coordinate 22,959 of AYEL01088950.1, read as the reverse complement.
TTTCAGAACAGGTGTAACTTCTTTTCATATAAGAAAAGCAAAATGGATATTAGATACTAGTTTATAGTTTTCATCAATATTTCAAATCTGATTTATTAGAGAAATTTGATGGATATTTTAATAATAATACATATAGAAAATTAGATTATTGGATATAAAGTGCAAGATATCAATGGACAATGGAGAGAACTTAATGAAAAACAATTTTTAATGGGATTTTTTTTTACAGTTTTTGAAACAAAATAGTTAATGCAAAACACAACTTTGTCATTGCTTCTTCCTTTTAAACTCCTTTGTCACCATCATAATTATACTAAACATTTTATAGTTTACTAGCTGTAATACCTGCATTGCTGAATTTTGTTACTAGCTGTAATACCCGGCGTTGCCGAGTTTTGTTTATAAATCGCATATTAAAAATAATTATTGAAAAATAATCATTAACATGCATTTATATCATATATATAATCATAAAATAAACAATGCTGCAAATTCAATATCATTTTTCTCTTGTTATTGTTTATATATTTCCTTTAAAAATTAAATGATTAAATATTCAAAATTTGTTCCTCTATGAAAACACTTGTATTAAATATATAGAAATATCTTTTATTATACAACAAACAAACACATATTAAACATCTGCTTTGCAATAAAAAGTAAAGCACGTGCTTGCTCCTTTGTTGCATAGTACAGTGATCTCAAACTCGCAGTCCGTGGGCCGCATCCAGCCCGCCAAGCAATTTTGTATGGCCCAAGATATTTTAGCTATTTGTTTAAATACATATTAGTGAGAAAATTATTACAATTTAATGTTAATGAAATAATAATTTAAAGTTTTAAAGTTTACTGTACTCAACCTATACAGTGTTATCAGTAACTATTGTATTAGTAAAATATTTTCCTTTCACTGTATTTTCGGCGAACTGCATATTTTCCTTTCGAACTGCACATTCAGCCTGCTTGCAATTTGAATTTGAGATTACTTGGAATAATAAAAGACCATGCACACATGCAGAAAACCAGCACTTGTTTAACACGTGCTTGGCTCTTTATTTAATTTACCCAAGAATTTAATTGTTTTGCCCATGTTAAAAACGGGCGTGGCCATTCAGGAAATGCTGGACACTGATTTGCCCATGTTAAAAACAGGTATGGCCATTCAGGAAATGCTAAAACTGATTTTTTATGTGAATATGTGGGACAATATTTAAAATTTTACATATAATTTATATTATTATAATGCTCGGTTGAAATACATAATTATGTTATGACCATGATGTGACAAGAATAGATTTGGCAATAAAATGGAAATTTTCTATATGCTATGTATAATATTTCTTTGTGTGCTAGTTTAAGTTATATTTGTTTATTAGCTAGATAGAATCCATAAACTATGTCACACTTTAGGAGTAGGGTGTAGATTGGAGATGTTAAATGATGTAGGGGGATGACTTCTGTAAATTATGACTAACAATGTTTTAGTTATTAAATAAAATATAAAATATTTATGTGTAATTGTTAGAGAAATAAGACTAATGTAACATGTGGAAATACATTTGTTATAAAACAGGTCTATCCAATCCAAATTGTTTCGCCGATCGGCTGGAAAAAAATGTTATAATCACGCATAGTGCTATGAAAAATTTCAAAGGGGGAAGAGACTCAAATCATGCATAATGCGAAGAAAAATTTCGAAGGGGAAGAGACTCAAAATAAATTTCAAATAATGCAACATGGATTAATTTCATTTAAAATTACAACAAATAAAAAAATTGTATATATTACTGCTTTTTTGTGATTTTAAATATTACTTATAATTATTACATAATATTGGATAAACATATAAGTCTAATAGTGTACGTCATGATGAATAGTTATATAATTTCTTTGTGTGATAAAATATAAATAAATTTCATTTGAAATGTGTCAGAATTGTAATTATGGATACAAAACAAGCTTAACTGCAAATTCAACATAAAATTTCTTTTGAAATAAAACATCCAATGAAAAGGTATCATATCTTTAGAAGAAAAATGCAGTCTGATTTCACAACACAAGCAGACTGCTATAAAAGACCTACAGAAAATAGACTCAAAGATTTTCAATACTTGGACTAATCTTCCAGACTCATATCATGAATTGAAAAAATTTGCATTTGGTATTCTCAAAATTTTCGGGTCTATATATCTATGTGGGCAATCATTTTCTAATTTAATTTCATTAAATATAAATTGAGGAGCCAAATTACTGATGCCAATTTGGAATCATGCCTTTACTTAAAAACGACTAGGTACAAACTGGACATACAGAAACTTTCTAAGGAAATGCAAGCTCATTGCTCACACTGATTAAAACAATAAGAGCAATTTTTTAGTGTGATTTTTTTTTTCTTCATCTAATAAAGATATGATTAATGTTATAACTTGTTATAATATTAACTAAAATTTTCCTTATTTGTAAAAATATATTTGTGGCGCTCGAATAATTTTTAAATTTTTGTGAAGGACAAGTTTGGCTCTTCCATCTCAAAAGTTTGCCGAACCCTGGGCTAGAATCTAGCCAAAGGAATAAGAATAGAACTTTGCAGTATTTGATTATGTTGTATTCAAAGCTGATTATTTTTTTTTATAATCTTTGAAATTTTTTATAGAAACTGAAAAAATTTACATTTTATATCATTGCAATTTAAATCAATAATTATGAATATGGGAATATTGCTTAGTCCATCTGTTAGCCAATGATATCTAATGGTTATTAACAGAAAACAATTATTTTTTTTAATGGCAGTTACAATTTGGTAAAAATAAAATTTTGAAACTTCATAACTAATTTTATTTTTTTAGAAATTTATTTTTACTTGGATTAACTTATTTTAATATTAAAGCAATAAAATGATTTATTTTTATTGAATTATTTTCATTAATTTTTATTGTATGTATTATAAATACAGTAAATTATTTCCAATCTGTCACCTCAAAGATTGACAATTGCTAACACACAATTTGTAAAATATTGATGCCAAAAATTGATTAAATAGACATGAAAAAGTTCATAGACAATCTTTAACAATAAATACAGTGTTCCTGGATATAATGCTGTCATTTATACCACAGATTTAGGTATACTGCAGATCTTTCTTGTTCCTCATATCTTTGAAAGAGATTCTGAGAAAAATATAATACAGAATTGATGTTCTTCCACCTTAATAACTTCTTGTCGCCATCTTTCAAAAGAAAACAAAACTCAGAACTAGCATCCATATTAATATATATGAATATTACCAATTAATATTTCTATAACTATCATCATCATATTACAGTACTGTATGTTAATAATGAAATGTAACTGGCAGCTGAATGAGTGGATATCCCTTTTGCAGTTGAACCACTGTACCACTTTTTATAAATAAGGTATCATTAAAAAGATTTAATCCTCAAATTTCTGCAACATACAAAATTATTGTCATTATTAATAATATAAAAATTAAATTAAAATTTAGTTCTAAACAGACATTCAACAGGTAGTACTGTAATCTAATAATGGCTGCCAACTAACTCCTTGTTTGGAGGAATTTTTCTAGAGATATACTCCAAGCTTGTAGGATTAAATAATAGATTTCCACTTGTATGAGCAGATAATGTTTAGTTATTACAATTTATGATAAAATATTAGGAATTTGAATTCATATTAATAATTCTGATGATGATATTTATAAATTTCAAAAGAGTTTTGAAGAAAATTAAAATTTCTTAATAACATCATTCATCAATTTTGGACAAAATTTATGATTTTTTCTCCCATGTAATTCTGATGTTTGCAATCATTCTTGATGTAAATATATGATGTAAACAACAAATTAATATCACATAAAAGTTGTTATTAGCTATTCACACCATTTCATATTGGTATCCTTTTGATTATTAAAAAATGCCAAATGTACAGCTATATTTATTATACTTAACACTGCTAAAATTAGAAGTTTTTAGACCATTAGAGAATAATTAGCTATCAATTATAGTTCTGTTGTCTTATAATGTGGGTCAGATCTCTATCCTCAAATATGCATTATAACTAGTGAGCACTGTATATTGTAATGTGTCATACTGTATGTAGTCACTATTGAGTATTAGAATGATTTACTGATATTTCTAATTTTAAACAATTTAAAAAATAATTAATGATTATTTAATTTAATAAAGAAATAATGTGTCAAATTATAAAATATGACAAATAGCAGAATTTCTCATAAATTGTAAATATTTAATCTTTTTTTTTTGTATTTAAACTGATGTGTTTTATCCTGAAAAAAGACAAAGATGATGATATTTAAATAAGAGAATGAAACTTCTGGAGTTTTTCTACTCTGACAAGACTATAAATAAGTATTTGCTTTTATTTGTTGAAAATGAAAGCAAATATTTACTGTAACAATGCATTATAAATATTATGCAGTGTTACATTCAGCTATTGTACACTCTGTTTATTCTTGTGCTAATAATATGTACAAGAATAAACAGAGCACACAATATCAGATGCTAAAATAACTTATTAAAAAGTTGAAAATATTTCAAGTATCTTTTTGCTTTTGTTGTATTTTCATTGTTTATTGATAGATTGTTCATTCTTCCAGAATGCACCTTCTATGAATATCAAATTTAATTATAAAATCTTTAGTGATTCTTGAGATCTTTCTGTATTTAGAAAGAAATATGTAACACAAAATCTACTTTATAACTAAAAAATTCCTGTTTTATTGATTTTGATACTATAAAAATATGATTATATTTTTATTATATTTTGATTATTTTTATAAAAAAATATCCTTAATATTTTCATAAGTTCTTTCTAGTAAACATTATAATGAAACCAGTAATGAACTATACTTTGATCAATGTTTTGAAGTTGTTTGTAAATTAGGTGTTGGTTCGTTTGGAGAAGTAAGTACTTTATATAGATACACAGAATTTTAATTTTTAAATAAATAAAAATAAGATGCACAAATATTAATATATTTGTTAATGATTTTATATTAGTGTATTATAAAATCTCTTCCTAATTCAAGATCTGCTAAGAGATTCATAATCTATGAATTGTAACTTCAGAGATTAGTATTAATCAATTTAATTCCATTAAATTTAAATAGATTCTCTTTAGTCTTTTTTCTCTATTTGAATTTCTGATACTGACACTTCAATATTGTGCCACTACCAAAAACTGGTAGTACCAACATTTTCTTATATTGGTAAAAATTTTCACAATCATATTTCTCATATAAAATTCTGTTATAATATAAACTTCAATTAATAACTTTTATTAAAACAATGTTACTGAAATAATAAAATACAATGATATAAATATTCAATAAAATAAGTATGGAATTATTTATTCTATTTATATATATAATTTATAAGTAAAATAAATCCCTAAAAACAAATTGTTGATATTATCTTCCAACTATGATGATTAATTTTTTTTAATAACAATATTCTGTTACAGAGAAGACTCTGACTGCCTTCATGCAACTTGTTTTCCTATAAGATAGAGATTCTAGTCGATTTATAGCATCCACACTTTTAACCTGTTTAAAAATGGTTTGACCATTTTTAAACAGGTGTGAAAATGCTAGATTTCTTTCCTCATAGGTTTGATCAAAATTGTTACCCAAGCTTTAATGCAGATTGATGAATGGATAGTAGCATAGTAACTTCATATGATCACTTTTTGAAAAATAGGCTAAGAATATGCAACATGCAGGAAAGTTGATTTTAAATATTTTTGAGCTGATTAAAAATAATAATTTAAATTTATAACAAAAAAGGGATATCAAATCCCTATCAATAATAAAGAACAGTAGTGCTGGCAATGCTACAATGGTATCATCTACAATAGGGGTGGCCAACCTTTTGTAATTCATGTGTCAATTTTTTCATTTTTTAGTTAAGATGCACCATACAAACTTATACCTCTTTTAAAATTACTCTTTTTCAGTTCTTTTAAAATATGGTAATATGGATATATTAAATAGTTAGATTTATATGTGTATATATATATATATAGATATATCTAGATTGTTGAGATATATACTTAGATTAGTATTTGTAATAGCACACCACCACATGATCAAATAAGTCTAATCAAAGTTTAATTTAAGCATATTATGACTAAATAAAGTAATGTAAGATATAATTAATAGAAAATTAAAGAAAGATTTAAAAAACTTAAAAACTTTTTAACATGAAATCTGAAGTTCAATAGTTTAACAAAATAATATATAGCACAGTACTTGATATCTACCATTAATTTAGTAACTGAGCAGTCTCATAACAGCCCAATGACCAAAGACATGATCATAGTAATCCAATGATATCATCCAGTTAACATGACACGTGATCACTGTAACTCAATGAGGTCGCTCAAATAGCATTAATCTTCCATCTTGGATTTTATATCAAGTAATTTACACCAATTAACAATATAAAATCAATTTCTAATAATCAATACCTGTCTTTAAACCCTCCTGTGTAAATCCCCCTAACAAACAAAAGTAGTTTCCTAAAAATCCATTCAGCTATTCTTGCATTATAAATGAATGTATGCACAGGCATTTCAGATTTATAATACAGTGAAAAACCTGTTAAAATGACCACTCTAGGATTGACCTGATTGGTCACTTTTCACATGTGGTCACTATACAGGACAGTGATTCCCCTTTCCCAAGAGAAAAGAATAGATTAATCCAAACTGCAAATTTATATTAATTAAAATCATTAACTTGTAATTAAGTGATAATGACAACATATAGCACATATCACCTTCTAATGAACAAAGTCTTATAGCAAGCATATACTGTATTATAATTATTATTAACCTGTGTATGTGCATATAACATAGTCAAATTAACATACTGTATAAAGGTACATATACAGCAGTATTATAATATTTATTTTTTAATATACTGGTTTAACAAACGTTTTATCGTAACAGAAAAATTCTAATGGAATACTAATCCTTAGAATTTGACCTAATGGAAAAAATTCTAAGGCAAATACAGTAATTCCTCCATAAAATTAATCTTCTTGGTCACTTTAGCAGTTTAAAATTTCTTAAAACTATATATGTGAGTAGTCAATATACATATTAGGCAGGTGATCACTATACGGAACAAAAATAGCATTACATCCTATGGGAAACTAACCAGTTTTTGAAATTTGGTCTCTTTAGCCATGTGGTCGCTGTATCAAGATGGTCATTTTAATAGGTTTCACTGTATATATAGATAAATTGTATAAGAAATTTTTAAAATTTTTCTCTGGAGTTCAAATGTGCCACTTTTGTCACAAATGCCATAGGTTGGCCATCCCTGATATATAGGATATAGCAAAAAACCAGTATGATACCATGCATAGCAAGATTAAGCTTAGCAGAAACCATGTACAATCAAATGAATAGTATGGCATATTATGGAAAGAAACTTCATTATAAGAAAATATTTATAATAAACCAGATTTTGTTTATTATTGAAAGTCAAAGAAAAGTGGCAAATTTATACAGCATTGCACAACTAATAAAATCTTATTAATATAATTGGTTGCAGTGTACTTTCAATGTCCTTAAATGACTTTAAACAAACATAATTAATGTATCTATTTTTCATTGATATATAATTTCTGATTTGTTAGTGTAGTGCTCTCTGGTTATAATGCAAGTTTAAGAGGTAGAGATCTGATCCATGTTATAAGACCAATGAGTTATAACTGATGGCTGCAGTTATTCTTTAATTCAGTGATTTTCTAATAGTCTAAAAACTTATAATTTTATTCTTTTGAGCATGATCAACACAGCTCTGCATTTGGTAATTTTTTAATAATGAAAATGAAATTGATGTAAAATAGTGTGAATACCTAATAAGAACCATTGTGATATTAATTTATTGTTTACATCATGTACAGTCAATCCCCGATAAGATGCCACCCGTTAAGCCACCACCCTTGCTGACCACCAAGAAATTTGATGGAATGGATCTTCCCTATGTTAATGGAATAGGCAAACCCTGATAAGATGCCATCCGCCAGTAGAAAAGTCTAAACAAATATTCCGTTTGGTATTATATTTATCCTCATTAATCCGCCAGGGGCAAGTAAAGTGACTTACATCACGAAGCTCATCAGTACTGTATATACAGTATTAAAAGCTCTCTGGATTCATTTGTAACCGGCGGGTGGGAGAGATGGAGTTAATGGTTAATCATGTGTCACTTTAAGCCTGGTTCACAACCAGGTTGTAGAAAATTTAAGATTGTAAGAACCAGAATGTTTCCATCATTTATTACATACTGAGTAAATTAGGATACTGTATATTGTGCATTGTAAGCTATGCACATTGTGTTTTACAGAGAACTCAAAGTAAAGACTTTTGAGTTCTCTGTAAAACACAATGTACACCAGGATCAGAACAGCAGATGGACATGTTTTCTATATAGTACTGTACATCAGGGGTGTCAAACTGGTGGCCCTCAACATGATTTTTTGTGGCCCTCAAAGCTCTTAACTAAAATGTTATGAGATAATAGGAAGTAATTGTCATTTCGTGGCTATATCATATACTATAATACACCAGTTTGATTTTAATGAAATATAATTGCATTAGTTTTTTTTTCAATTAGCTTTATCAGACGTATACGTACAGATGACACTGATCTTTCAGATTGGTGACACAAACTGTTTTCCTGCAAAGACGACATTTTGTGCGAAATTTCTTATAAAAAACAAAAAGCTATAAATGAAAACCTTTATTTTTTTGGATAGACAAATACAATGATAAAGTTCCAAACAATTCCTCTTTAAAGGACATGTATAAAGAATGTGCCAACAGGCCTCTTAAAGATTTGTTGTGTTATTAACTTACTTAAAAAATGTAAGTAGTTATGGGTATTTGAATTTATAAAATTTTAATGGAAGCTTTTGTTTTTGTACAGAAAATGTAACTTTTAACGCTTAATAGAAAATTAAAAATTCATAGCGAGGAATTGAATTTAAAAAATATGTATACTTAAAAGCAATTATGTAGTAATTACTGTATATATTTTTGTAATATATTTATTTGATTATACAATCTTTTTAATTATCCTATCTATATATTAGAATTTGTACTTCAAAATGTAATTTAAAAAAATTTAAATATGATGTGGCCCGCAGCATCTTACAGGCTTATTAAATGGCCCTTGAATTAAAATCAGTTTGACATTCCTGCTGTACATATACTGTAAAATATACAGTTTTTTAGAAATGTTAAGTTTGAATTCTAAATATAAATGTACTGTATTTTATTAAATTTAATAAATTTGGAGCTCATTTTCATTTTTATATCTCACATGTTTTTGATAAACCACCAACCCTGATTAGCCACCAAAATTGTCCCCAAACGGATTGTGACATCTTATCGGAGTTTGATTGTATTTACATCAAGAGTGTCTGCAAACATCAGAATTATATGATAAATTAAAAAATCATAAATTTTGTCCAAAACTGATTAATTGTGGCATAAAAAAGATTTAATTTTATTAAAGATATTTTGAAATTTATATATATTTTTTATCATAAATTGAAATAACTTGATATTACCCACACATACAAATGAGCCGAAATCTTGTGATTTAATCATAATCTTAGAATATCACTTGAAAACTCCTCCAAACTTATACAGGGAATGATTAGATGGTAGTTATTATAAATTACAGTACCATCTGTAGATTTTATCTTTTTAGAGGATCTACAATTTTAATTTTTAAATTATTTATAACAATAAAAATGTTTTGGCTGTCAGAAATCTAAGGATTAGTCCTTTCTAATGATATTCTATAGAAGTCAGTACATTGGTTCAACTGTAAAAGAGATATCCACTTATTCAGCCAGCTAGTTATGTTTTGCTATTAATATACATTGTTTAATGATGATAGTTCTGAAAATATTGTTAATCGTTTATTTTGTTATTGTTTGTTGTTGTTGTTGTTTTGTTAATGATGGTGACAAGAACTTAGCGATACAGGAGGATATCAATTATATACAGTGAAACCCCGATTTTGAAACTTTTCGGGGACCGGCCCGAAAAGTCGAACGAGCCGGGAAAACGCACGAAACGGGAAACTCTGATGACGTCATAATAAAAAAAAGTTCGTTGAAATGTTACAAAAAATACTGTACATTATTAAATACTGTAATAGAATGCAAAAATAATATTAATTGTTTAAACTTTACGTCAGATAAATAATAGTGCACGTTATATATCGAGAAGCACGGAGTATTTTTAAATAGCGAATAATTTTGGATGAATACAGTAATTTAAAAATTAAAAGTACGCTATACTTAATAAATCGATCATGATTAACTTAAATTTCATACAACTTGACAATAAATATACGACAATAAATATTTATTTAATGTAAATCACGTAGTAAAAAACGTACAATGTACTGTAAAAACTTTTATGATCTTTACGGCCAACTTTTCCGGAACGTATCTAGGCCGTAAAACGAGGTATGGGTGTATTATCTGACTTGAGCCAAATCTATCAGCCCAGGCTTGCCATGAGGGCTCTTTGCTACATAGATAGCATATCTGGGAGCACTAGTATCAGCCTTGTCTTATAAGTTTTCATAGTAATCATTACATAAGCTTCCTGATATGGAATTCTACCGGATGTTGCCATGGTCTAACTGGTAAGGTGTTGGGGTGCTATCCTGAAGAACCTTGTTCAATTCCAGTGTGGTGGAAAAATTTTATTTCAGTAAAATTAATTAATTAAATTATAGTCTAATTATTAATTACTAGATGGCGCCACCTTAGTTCAAATTTAAAAAAATTACTTATTAACAGATGTTGGTACTATAGCCTTGATTTTAAAAATTAATTGTTAAAATAAAATAGTTTAATTTGCAATTATTCCACTAAGGGTTAATTTGGCTTGAAATATTTGGTTTTATTTAAGGTTATGAATTTTTTAATTCTCATATTTATCAATTGTGGTAATTTGAAAACTGAATAAATAGTTCAGTATTATACTTTATATAAAGAATAAATTTTTTGCTTCAATTTATTTGAAATTATCATCATAAATATAATAAAAATTAATATTAAAAAATAATAATCAAAGTTTGTTCAATATTTTCATAGGCCAAAAAGTGGATCAATGCTTTTATATAGTCGAAAACGAGTCCGTTATCGACGAGATGGATACTGTTGGAAGAAACGCAAGGATGGGAAAACAACTAGAGAAGATCATATGAAGTTAAAGGTTCAAGGAACTGAAGTAATTAAAATTTTGATTTATATACAGTAAGACCCCATTTAACGTGGAGGATACGTTCCAAGGAAACAAAGCGCAAAATGAAACAGGATTAAACGAGGTCATTTTAACATGTAAAATGAGGATAGTAGGTGAAACAGGAGAGTGAATAAAAAATATATACATAGCATTTTTTTATTTTATTTTTTAACATATATTATTACTATCGTATTACATTAATTGTAGACATTTTTTTATCGCTAATATCAATTTAATTCATAAATCATTCAATGAAAAAATTCTTAAAATTAGAAAATAAAAAGTTTTAAGAACAAAGAGTAGTAATCAGAAAAAATTCTTAAAATTAGAAAATAAAAAGTTTTAAGAACAAAAAGCATCATTAATTATAGGCATTTTATTGTTAATATCGATTTGAGATTCATAAATCATTCAATGAAAAAATTCTTAAAATTAGAAAATAAAAAGTTTTAAGAACAAAGAGTAGTAATCAGGAAAAATTCTTAAAATTAGAAAATAAAAAGTTTTAAGAACAAACAGCAATAATCAGTTTGCCGTAAACTATAAACAACAAAAAAATATTGATGAAAGAAAAATGTTCTAACTTCGAGGAATTATAGTTCAAAGTGACAGCATTCAGGTTAAAACTAAAATGGGATAATTGTTATTTTTATTACTGTAAAATAACATTGATGACCGATCATAAATATGAACTCTGACCACAGCAGACTTTCGTATGTACTGCACTGCACGGCACCGATATCAAAATGCACTGTGAGATGGCATAGGAGTATCTATGTAACAAATTCCTGCGATTTCGGATTTATGCAAGATCAATGGTTTGAAAAACCAGACCAAAGTGACTCAATAAAAATATAGAATTAAAAAAAAACCACATTATATCAAAACAGCGTTAAACAGAGCAGCATTAAGCAGACTCTTACTATATGCAATATTTTTTTATAATTTCTTTGCATAGTTACATTATAGGTAACTTTAGAAATCATTTTATTTTTTGAATTAATTGAAATTGATTATTTTAATGCAGTTTAATTAAAACTAAACTTCTTAATTTTAAAAATGTAAAAAATTTTCACATGATTATAATTTAATAACTTACTCAAATCAGTTTATAATTAGCAATTATATGATTTGAAAAATTTAAAAAAAAAAATTTTTTTTTTTTATCAGATTTCTATAATAAAATGAAAAATCTAAAAAAAAATTTTTTTTTTTTTATCAGATTTCTATAATAATAGGAATAATATAGAAAACCACATAACATTTATTTTTACATGCAAACACTGCCAATTTGATGTTTTATAGCTTTGTTTTTTGGATGACTATTTGACTCAGCTGATCCATTAATATGAAATATATTTCCTCTTTGACCCCTTTGTTGCCACAGCTTTTTTGTAATTAAGCCTAATTAATATGAAAAAAAATGTACATTGCAAAATCTGGCTTAATTTTCATCAAACTTTTTGAAATTTTCACAGTTCATTACATTTTTTTATTGTGATTTTAACGATGTAACAAACTTTTTCAAATTTTATTTCTTTCACAATATTTCGTTCATTATATGAGATCAGAGAAAACACTATTTTTATGTATGAAATCTTAGCCATCCAATGAAATATTTGGTATTTTCTGATAACAGCAAGTCTTCTGAATAAAATAAGGTATGAAACAAAAATATTGGCCCACGAAATTCGAAACTGTTGATAGACACATCATTTCAGGTGATTTATTTATTTAGTTCATTATTTAAATTTAAAATGTAGATATACATGAAGGTACAATTCTTATTGGCTTCCTTTATAAGGGAGCGATTACTTTGATTGGCTACCGTTATAACTTTATTTTATAATGTAACCTTATAACGGGAAGCTTCCGTTATGCTTAGGACGTTATGGGAGCTGTAACGTTATAACAGGTCTTTTTATAACGGAAAATACCTTTGCGCAAACTCGCTAATTTTCAAGCTACAATTTAAATATGAATAGTGTAGGCCAATCCAATACTCCAATTTGAACTGCTTAAACTTTATATGCATAAACTCTTTACTGCAAAAAGTGCTAGTAGAAAGAGTTTATGAATAATGTAATATTTTTCTTAAGCTGTGATTTGGATTTATTAAATGGTGCATTTTTCATATTAACATCATTAATAGTATTACTAGTATAGGAATAGAGGTCTAGCCCCATTCAAAGGGAAACATGCAAAAATCCAAAAAATCATAAAAATACATCAATTTTTAAGCTTAAAAAGCAACAAATTAAAAGAGGGGGATACATTTCCCTTGAAAAATACATGTAAGGCCCCAACAGTAGAAAACGACACCAACAATGAGTAGAACTGGTTGGACAACATTCTAGGCCCTGGGGGCTAAGAGGGAATACACAAAGAAAGACATTAGAAGAAGAAACATTCAACTAAATGAATGTACATTGAATCTTGCAAAATAAATTAGTTATTTTCCAGCTTTAACTTGTGATATTATTTATTGTATATAATATATTACGAACGTTACATACATTACAAAAAAAAACCTCTCTAAAAATCATAAAGACATTTTTAATTTATAATCATAATATTTACTAGTAAACCTGTGTGCCAGCAATAAAAGAATATGTTGGTGATTAGTGAATGATTTTATAATTTAATGATTTCAAAATTTTTCTTCATTTCAGTAATTTTTATTTTAATTTTTATAAACCAATAGCATGACATATATGAAATTCATTCACAATCCTATATAAACAGCTATAACATTTTCTACTTTATTCTAATTGGATACTTTGTTGACACTATACAACTACATTTGGTTAATAAAGTTTTATGGACTGCTAAAAAGTGCTGTAGTTATATCAATAATTAACAAGAATATCTGATAATATTTTTAAAAATTATCAATAAAAAAACCAAATATTATGCAAATTTTAATTAATTTAGTTTTTTAATTAATTAATCGAAAAATGACAAAAAATTTATTAAAATATTGTCACTTTTTTTAAATAAAATATGTTTACTGATATTTTTTCCTTCATTTTAATAATTTTTATTTTAGTTTTTTATAAATTTTTGAATTTATAATAAAAACCATAACATATATGAAAATCATTCACAATCCTACATAAACAGCTATAACATTTTCTACTTTAATTGGCCTAGAGATACTTTGTTGACACACTACACCCAATACCACATGCAGTGCAATAAAGTAGGCTTGGCTGCAATTTCCCACAAAATGATGGCTGCCATAAAATAATAAAAGAACCATGCCCCTTTTTATTGCATGGGGTTGTTTACATTAGCATTTTCTTGTATTTTACTAAATGATCTGTACATTACGATTTTCTCATATTTTACAAAATTATTTGTAAAAGTAAAGCAATAAAAAAACAAATAAGATTCTATATTTTAACAGAATTAACCAAAATTTTTATATTATTGGCAAATTTTTCAATTTTATGAATTTTATAGTTCATCATCATAAAATTCCATGTTTTAGTTAAAATTTCAAAAATAAATTTATCTCACCCAAAAATCAAAATAAGATTACTAAAATACAATAGGATAGAAAACATTATCGATAACATTTGATCAAAAATTGTCTGAATTCTAAGAATACAATCCATTCACATTTACTATCTTTAAAACAGAATTTAAAAAGAAATTTTGGCAATTGGAAAATTTAGGACCTATCTTTGGAAGCACCTATTTTCACCCAATAAATTAAAAAAAAACCACTCCATGATAGCTCCACTGTATAATTCAGAATTGAATTTTATTTATATTGTTTTTTTTATCATGTTTTGCCACTCCATGATAGCTCCACTGTATAATTCAGAATTGAATTTTATTTATATTGTTTTTTTTTTTATCATGTTTTATTAAAAAAAATGTGCCTTCTATTCACATCAAGGCACTGAAGGGGTTAAGTGCTTTTTAACACAATTTTGTAATACCAGTTAAATTTGGATTTTAGCAATTTTTGAACTTTGTTAGTTAATTATTTTAATAACTGAAAATAATTTATATTAATGTTAATGCCATCTCATAATTAATAAATACAAGCGCAATAAAGTAGGCTTGGCTGCAATTTCCCGCAAAATGACTGGCTGCCATAAAACAATAAAGTGCACGCCTCCTTTTTATTGCCTAGGATTGTTTACATTTGGTTTTTCTTGTATTTTACTAAATTATCTGTAAAAGTAAAGCAATAAATGTCAAAATAAGATTATCTGTAAAAGTAAAGCAATAAATGATCAAATAAATAAAAATATTATGTTATTTTAACAGAATTAATCAAAATTTTTGTATTATTGGCAAAATTTTTTCAATTTTAGGAATTTTATAGTTCATCATAGTAAAATTCCATCTTTTAGTTAAAATTTGAAAAATAAATTTATTTCACCCCAAAATCAAAATAAGATTACTAAAATATAATAGGATAGAAAACAGAATCGATAACATTTTATCAAAAATTGTCCAGATTCTATAAATACAATCCATTCAAATTTCCTATCTTTAAAATGGAATTTAAAAAGAAATTTCAGCAATTGGAAAATTTATGACCCATCATCAGAGGTACTTATTTTCAGTTTAATAAATGCAAAAAAAAAGAATAAACACTCTGCAATAGCTCCATTGTATAATTCAGGATTGAATTTTATTTATATTGTTTTTTGTTCCGCCATCTTGCCATGTATTCACGGCAAAGGCACTCAATGAGTTAAAGCTTTAAATGGGTCTGGCTGACTAGCTTAGAACTCCCACCATTTCCTTCCCAGTAAATTTCTGTTCCACCTACTAAGTCCAGTAGTGTCGCTTATTGGCAAATAAAGTATATTCTGAACCAATAAGGTTAAAAAAAACTAATATTGTAGCTGTTATTGTGAGGGAGAAGAGTCATTCTTACTTTAAAGTTTTTTCTTGAAAAATGTCAAATACTATTGCAAAATAAAGCAAATCTATTGAAATATCAAGGAAACATAATTTAATTGTAAACAATTGCTTAAAAATTATATCTAATATTAATTTAAGCTTTTTTTATACGAAAGTATACAGCAATAATTTTGCTAAGAAAACTTCAATGCACTACTAATTTACTAAATAATCAAAATTACATCATTCATGGCTTGTTTTATTCAGGAAGGACACTGCTATCAGACAGATAAAAATTTGAGTTGATACATAAAAAAATCAAAAAACATAGTATAAATTTTTATATTACAGTATATGCAATAAATACTTTTTAAATAAATAAATTATTGTATGAGTAAAAAGGAACATAGAAACTATATAAATGGTAAAAATTTCAGATTTATTCAATGAAAAATAAGCACGATATGATAACTTAAAAATTTCTGAATATTGTTTGGTTTAATTACAAAAAATCACTGGGTAAATACTGCCACCAGAAATAAAAACTGCCAGGCAGCGCAAGAGTTAATATTTCTTTTGGGAGGTGAGTAAATCAGAATCCATTGCCTCCATATCTGCATTGTAGTTATCTTGATTTTGGATGTGATCAGCATCAGCAGAAGTAGATGATGTAGAATCAATTCCATATTCTTAGATATAGACTTTGATAGGTGCTTCTTTTCACCAACAATAATAGAAGGAGAGAGCACAATATCCACTGAACTCATGGTTTTAGCATTTCAGATTGTAGGTGTAATCTAAATCACCTGTTTCTAAATGAACACTAAATGCTGTGAATTTTTTTGTTGCTCAGTTTAATTTGCTTTGAAAGTGGATTTAGCACTTGTGTACTATTTGGATGTATCTGAGATCCTTTAACTGTTGAGGATGAAGATGTCTGGCAATTCAAGAGTCTAAAATTTTGAGAATTTTCTCAACCGAGAAAAGGAGTAATCTAATAGACAAAAGAAATCTATTTGTGTTTCAGTATTGGTTGAGGATTTGTCCTAACTTATATACTGCATAAGATTTGGATTACGGATACATGGAGAACTGTTGCATACTTCTGTATAAGTAATGCTTTCAGTAATCCAAAGAAATAAAATTCATTTTTTCTTCTTTCCAGAAAAGATAAACTCTGGAGAACACTGGATGGTTATCTTTGCAGTTCATACATCATACAGGTGTGATGCACTTATACTCTCCATGATCCTTTAAACTAACTGGGACAAGTAGCTTTCCCCAACAAGTTTTAGAGTTACAGCCATACCACCAACCATACCAAGTGTAACGACATAAAGGATTGGTAATGTAAGTCTGAGTGGGTTTCAGGTATATCCTGTATAATATGATCTGGCATTGGAATATATAAAAGTTATTAAGTTATTTATTCTTGTAGGAATCTGTTTTTTTTTTCCCCCAGATGAATGTGGATCTATTTAACTGCAGTAAAACCTTATGGAGAAAGGCGTTCCAATAATTCAGAGTCACTAATATGTAAGAGATCTTCCAATGATATTACATCATGAACATAGTTAACAATGTAATATAAGATGACTGTCACTATGATGGCTATTAGATAAATGATCTTTTGAAGAAGTTTTAAATTTTTTTTAATTGGATAGTTAATTTTAAATCTCCAGACCATATTTATAGATGGATGAAATTTCACATTGTGACTGTATGCAATGATTTCTCAACAAGAAAAAGAAATAATTTCACCACTGGTATTTCTGTGGTAGAATGAATGATAAGATAAATTGTTGCAATTTTGAGCACTTCTTTTTCTAGGAGCAGGTTTGTGAAAATCTCACTGGTGCAGATTCTCTTACCAAGAGCGCTTCGTGCAATTTTTAAAACTGATGATTTATTATGAGACTGATTTATGCAGAACAAACAGATAGAAGAAATATACTGTCAATGTAGGCAGAGCTGCCTTGCCTAGAAAAGATCCTGGGGGTTGCCCCATCTACTAACAGTTCACCAAGTTAGGGACAGGCATTGTTTATGGCTTCTACTCTTCATCATACATCCTCTTGGAATGACCACTTCCACCACAGGATTGGGAACCTTTACCTCTTATGACATGCAGGTAAGATAGAGGATGAATTTGGTCTCCATCCAGAGGAGGAATTTTTGTCAGTTGTAAAAATTATTTATAATTATCAGCTAATTATTACTATTTGAAAGAAATATAATAGCAAATTTGAAAATACAGAAATATTCATTATTTAATAATGAAAAAATTTTTTTGAATAAATATATGAAAATGATATATAAAAGTTTATATCTATTGAGAATCCATAATTTCTTCTTTTTCATTATGAAAAATATTTCAAAAGTAAAAATGATATTATAGAACACTATATTGCCAATAAATTCAGTTTTTCTTGTCAATAAACTAAAAAGTAAAAAGTTACAGCAAGAAAATCAAAAATCCATTTATTTAAAAAATTGCATTTGATTTCAAAATAATCCATTTGAATTAATTAATATGCAGAAAGAGTTACACATTGTTAAACTTGCAACTTTCAATTTATGCAAAAATTTTGGAAAATTTTATGAAAAATTTTGACAACAAATTAAGTGCATATACAAGAGACCTATTCTATTGAATCTATTGTGAGAACAAATATGAATTATGAAAAATTATTTTGGTTGGGCTTAAGAATAACAAATTAATTAACCAAGTATAGGTGTCTCAGAAAGTAAAAATCAAGCACTACTAATCAGGAGAAAAATCATATTTCAACATTTTCTCCTAATTAGTAATATGTTCATTTGTTTTGCTGTCTAAATCGATTTTGCATCAGGAAGTACAAAATGAAAAGAGATTTCTTAATAAATTTTTTCTAATTTTATTAAAAATATACAAATAAATATATATTTAGATATAAATATATATGTAATATTGATTTATTGGACACTACACAAACAAGAATAAAACTGTTGTTTTGCACTATAGTGCTTCCTTTCTACCATTACACTTGTTTCCAATAAAAAACTATTGCTTAATGAATTCTATTATTAAAGATATTCAATATATATATATTAATATTTATTTTATATATTCAGGTATAACATTTATCAAGCAGTGCACATAGAGAATCAACATGCTTATATAGCAAATATCTATCTTACAAATAAACACGGCAAACATTTCCATTATGCTATATACATCTAGTTATTTTTTCTAATGCAAATATAGTGTGACCTGTAATATTCTGATAAAGCTAATTCATGCAATCTCTGACAATTCTGATTATTACTTTGCAGTTGATTTAAGATAACAGATTTTCATTTCTAGAAATCACATATATTGGCTGTTGGCAAACTATTTCATTCCTATTGGTTTGTAAACAAATTTCCTTTGTACATTTTGATTTTAATATCCTGTCTTTTAATTTGCTCTGTGAACAATATTTCTGTTGAAATGTACAAATGATTTAAAAATTTTAACATTTCTTTGACATTTTCTGCTGAAGAAACAATAAAATCCAATAAAATTGTAATAAAATCTGATCAGAGTTTAATGAATATGCAGCATCAATTGAATCAAATAATGATGAAATAAAATTGATCAATCAATGCTGATATATAATTAAAAATTTTACAAAAAAACTAGTTTTTATATCAGTGCTATTCCTCAATTATATGGAAGAAATGCATATTATCTGTTATTGTGAAATGCAATTAGACATGACATCACTGGACATTGATTCATACCAGACCATTGTCTTTGTATCAAGGCATTTTAAGAAAATGAATCTGATTGTTTCCTATTTACTTTTTTAAAGTAGATACAAAAGATTTTTAAAATCATAAAACAAAATTATTTATCTCAATAAATATCATATTTTATCTGTTCTACAGAACTGATGAAACTATGGTATTTTCAAAACTCAAGGATTCAAGCTTTTTTGATAAATATTCTTTATTAATTCATTGTGTTTGAAAGCCCATTAATCACATATCAACTTAATTATGGCCTTAATGAACAGTTTTACTTTATTTTTGTTTCATAATACATGGATCATCTGGACCAATCGGGACTAAAAAAAATTAAAATAGTATGTAATAGACATTTGTAGAAAGCAAAGATGTCTAGTAGAAATAGTCCTCAACTTATGAAGGGGTTATATGTTTTAATAACCCGCACCGTAACTGAAAAATGATCCACATCGTTAGTAATTTTAATAATAATAAGAGACAATGGAATACTGAAGTCTTCAAGAATCTAGATCATCCAAAGTGATAAAATAATATGGACTTGTTGTGCCAGGGCTCCAAAGTGTAAAGTCATCCAGAATTTAATCCAGATCCCAAGGTGGTATTTTAAAATAAAATAGGACAGCTCAGAGTTAACCTCAGGAATTTAAATAAAATGATTGAATGTTGTGTGAGGAAGTTAATGATCTGTCTTTATTTTATTATGCACTTTTATTATTTATCGTTATTTTCATTATTATCTAACGCATTATATTTTAGTTAAGAGTTGACTTACTTCCACATTCCCCATTGTAGTAGTTAACAATCATGTTTTACGGAATCGGAAACCGTCCTCCGGAAGAGCTGTCTCGGCTAATGACGTCATCATCTAATCTAATTAAGTTTTACCACTGATCCGATATGAGAAAATAAGAATAATCCCGTAGGTTCTACCACTGATCCGATATAAGAATATAAGAATGATCTTGTATCAATTTTATGTTCACGGTATAATTAAATTGTAAAGAGGATGACATGAATGAATAACTCTGTAAGCAAATAAATTTAAACTTGTTACGTGTATTTATGTAAATGAAGCAACACAGGACTGTACGTCACTCGATATAAAAGCCGACGCAACCAACGATTCACGGAGGTGTTGTATTAACGTAAGGTTGGCTAAGTGACATTGGAATTCTTCTAAAGATCTACAATTGTTCGAAGTTTGTGTCGGTGCTGGAGGTAGTAGATTTAATTAGTATTTAAGATTTGTTCTTGTGAATAGTTGTTTTGGTATTTGAGTTGGATTAAACAAGTTTTGTTGATTGATTGATTGTTGCTTTATTATCGTTTCAATAAAGCATTTATTAACATTTTCATAAGTGTTTTTGAGTCTAATAAATTTATATTTTTTTGTTATTTAACTTGTTTGAGAATTTATTCAATTTATTCGTATAAGTTCTAACATCATCTTGTTGTTTTCAATCTAACACTTGATCAGTACTTTTAGTTGTAAATTCCGATTTCCGGTTTCCGGTTTTGTTTCGTCAGTTAGATGTTACATTGTTGTTAGATTATTTTGAAATTAATTATTGAGTTTAGTTAAAGACCTGAGCTCAGGCTGAACTCTGGATTGCAGAGTTGTTAGAATTGTTAGGTTTAGTTGTAATTAATAGTATTGATATTCGTTAAAATTCGCGATATTGCAGTATATATTGTAATTGCTTCCAGATCCCAAAGGTGATAAGTGATTGCTACTAGGCAGCTAAATAAAGCAAAAAAATATTTCTAGCCAATATGCCATGAAAATAGCCAAATTTGGAATATTTTAAGGCAATAATAAGATCTGATTATCATAACACAAATGATCATAAGTAGGGGATCACATGTATTTAGATCAATATACTATTATTCAAAAACTTTAAAAGGATAATTAATAACACCAAACAAAATAACAATAACAGTATTAATTCCATTAAAAAATGAAAATGTAAAAAGTTAATTTAATAATAATAATTTAAAAGCCCCTAATTCATATAAAAGAAAAACTATACCTAAGTACCATTATCTGATAAGAAAGGCCGTAATTATTAAAATACTTTCCAAATAAAATTTTAAAAAGTAATTACAAACAGAACAATTAAAAAGACATAAATGTTTCACAATAAAATAAGAGACGACATTCTACTAAAATGTGTTTCAAAGTGCATTTACCATTGCAAAGATCAAAAATTGATTAGTCTTTCATCTATCAATAATTGGCAAATAAGGACATTTGACTAGGTCTTAAATAGAATCTTTCTTGGGCAATTTTCTTTCTTTTGTTTTTAGAGTAGCTTATTTATAAATAATGTATTGGAAACTGATTTACATCATGAAGTTGCTAAAGAACTGATCATCCTATATTTTATCATAATTATATCTTTTAGGTAACCCAGCCGTGTGGCTGGAAACAGCTACACACCGGTCCCAAGCCCGGATAAATGGGGAGGGGTGGGGAAAGCAATGGCAAACTACCCCACTATTGCTGCCAAAAAACCTCATGGATCATAACTCAACACTTTTAAATATGGTGCTGGAAGGTGGGCCCCCTGGGCCAGAAGGCATCTCACAAGCTACCAGGGAAGAACAAGGACGGATTTTGAATAACCCAAGCTTTCATGACGCAGGCAAACAGGAATTCGTGACAATGGAATTGTCACGAATTCCTGTTTGAATGGACAATTTTACAAAACAATCACACATGTCGTCAGGATCAAATATGTGATTATATCTATGCTTAATACTACAATAAAAACAAATATAGTAAGAATAAGGGATTATTGTGCACTCTGTTTTTACATGATTTTGGTTTAATAAAAATTAGAAAATTTCATGCACTTTTTACACAATTTATTTTGATTTAACACAATCAACCCAAATTCTTTTCTGTAATGTGTATTCAAAAAAATATATATATATATACACACACACACACACACACACACACACACACACACACACACACACACACACACACAC
>AYEL01088949.1:0-15158 GCA_000484575.1 Olivierus martensii | reverse complement strand
ACACACACACACACACACACACACACACACACACACACACACACACACACACACACACACACACACACACACACACACCTGTGCCCGGAGTTGCTCGGGCAGTTCATGGTGGTGTACTTACGTTTCTCTTTCTCTTAAATTTTATAACCTTTTAGATGACCTTCAGGATTTACTTCAATGTATTCTGAAAATCTTTCCCGTATAGATACGCTTTCTTTTCTTTTCTTTTTTTTTTTCATATTTTATGCTCCCTTTCCAATCACAGAGATTACTATGGGGACAGGGCCAGTTCCAACCATGGGCTGCACCCACACCCATGGAGGGGGGTGGTGAAAGATGGGGATCACCGGGCTGGGCCTAGTACCCTGAAAAAATCTGGAGGAGGGCCAGACCTGGGTCCTCCTGCGTGGCATGCTGACAGCATTACCACTCGGCCATCCGGCCCCCTACATTTTCTGTTTGAAATGTTCACTTCTTTATCTTTCTTTTTCTATTAGAATTCTGTCGATTTGTTTGATCTTCTAATGTTTCATTTTCCCAAGTTAAACGCATTTGCTTAGCACCGGGAGTTAATTCACAAGATTCTTTCTTTTTTTTGTGGCATTATGAAATTTATACAACTGTACGATATACAAAAACGTTAAATCAACTCATGTGAAACAACAGTTATAGTCTCGAACAAGAACATCAAGAAATATGTGAATTAATCTCAAATACAGATTCCTCTTCTTAATAAAAACTTGCACGAAAAAATAAAATAATCAGTGGTTGAAAAAAAGATGATAGATAAATAATAAATCAGTAGTAGCATAAATAATTTGATAATTTTTATAAAATTCTGTTGTTGTAAGTGAAATGGTTTCCTTTTTCTACATATGGTTATGATAGTGACAATCTTAAGGGGCATTAAAAAATAACAGTTATGGTCTCGAACCAAGAGCATCGAAAAATACATGAATTAATCTCAAATGCAGATTCTTCTACATAATGAAAACTTACAGTAGTGAAAATCATGAAATAAAATAATCATTGATTGAAAAAAGGTAATAGATTAAATAATAAATCAGTAGCAGCATAAATAATTTGATAATTTTTATAAAATTCTATTATTGTAAGTCAAATTGTTGCATTGCTATGGCAATGATGGTTCATTTCTCTACACATGGTAATGATAGTGACAATCTATAGCTGAATTTCCTAATGCCCCTTATCTTGCCTTATAATTGAACATACATGCATAGGTATTTAGATTTATATATATATATATATTTCTAATAGCCCTGGCTGCAAATAACACATGGTCATTAAGTGCAATCAAAGTTTTAACTTAAGTATATTAGGCTAAATAAAGTAATGTAAGCTATAATCAGTAGAAAATTAGAGAAAGGTTTAATATGAAATCTTAAATTTAATAATTTAACGAAGTAATATACAGCACAATACTCGATATCTGCCATTAAAAAGCAGTCTCATTGGGTTATAATGGTCACATTCAAGAATCACATGTCCATTATGATCCAATGAGACTGCTCAGTTACTAAGGACACGATCATAGTAATCTAATGATATCGGCTAGCTAACAGTCACATGATCACTGTAACCCAATGAGGTTGATCAAATAGCGTTGATCTTCCATCTTTGATTATTATCAAGTAATTTATGCCAATTACAATATATAAAATCAATTTATAATAATTAATACCTGTCTGTTAAGGAATTTATGCAAAAATATTTACAAACAAAAGTTGTTTCATAAAAATCCATTCAGCCGTTCTTGCGTTATAAGCACACATACACTCTCAGGCATTTCAGATTTATAATATATATAGAGCCGTGCCCGGCGTTGGTCGAGCAGTTTATAGCATTGTACTGAAATTTCTCTTTTTCTTAAATTATAACCTTTTAAATGACCTTCAGTATTTTCTTTAATGTTGAAAATCTTTCCCATACAGATACGTTTTCTATTTGAAATATGTGTCTGTTTGAATGTTCCTTCTTTATCTCCTTTCTCTATTAGAATTCTGTCGATTTGTTCGATCTTCTAATGTTTCATTTTCCCGAATTAAACTCATTCGTTTAGCACAGGAGTTAATTCACCTAGAGTTCTTTATTTTTTGTGGCATTATGAAATTTATACAACTGTACGATATACAAAACGTTATATCAAAACATGTGAAACAACAGTTATAGTCTCGATCCAAGACCATCAAGAAATACGTGAATTAATCTCAAATACAGATTCTTCTTCATAATAAAACTTACATGAAAAAGTAAAATAATCAGTGATTGAAAAAAATGAGAATTAAATAATAAATCAGTAGTAGCATAAATAATTCGATAATTTTTATAAAATTCTGTTGTAAGTCAAACGGTTGCGTTGCTATGGCAATGATGGTTCATTTTTCTACACGTGGTAACGATAATAACAATCTTAGGGTGAATTTCCTAATGCCCGTTATCTTGCCTTATAATTTAATTAGCTGAATTTCCTAATGCCCCTTATCTTGCCTTATAATTGAACATACACACACAGGTGTATGTTCAATTATAAGGCAGATTTATATGTATAAATATTATATATATATATAATAATATCTAATAATAATGCTGCGAATAATATGTGGTCATTAAGCCTAACCAAAACATAAATACCACGTGGTCACTAAGCCAATCAAAGTTTAACTTAAGTATAGGCTAAATAAAGTAATGTAAGCATTAATCGATGGAAAATTAGACAATGATTTTAAAAAACCTTTTAATATGAAATCCTAAGTTCAATAATTTAACGAAATAATATACAGAACAATACTCGATATCTGCCATTAAAAGCAGTCTCATTGGGTTATAATGGTCATGTGCAAGAATCACGTGTCCGTTATGATCCAATGAAACTGCTCAGTTACTAAGCAGACGATCTTAGTAATCTAATGATATTGGTCAGCTATCATGTCACTTGATCATTGTAAACCAGTGAGGTTGATCAAGTAGCCGATCTTAGTAATCTAATGATATCGGTCAGCTAACATGTCACGTGATCATTGTAAACCAGTGAGGTTGATCAAGTAGCGCTGATCTTCCATCTTTGATTGTTATCAAGTAATTTACGCCAATTACAATATATAAAACCAATTTCTAATAATCAATACCTGTCTGTCACGGAATTTAAGCAAAAAAATTTACAAACAAAAGTTATTTCATAAAAATCCATTCAGCCATTCTTGCGTTATAACCGAACATACGCTCTCAGGCATTTCAGATTTATAATATATATAGATATATAGACACACACGCACACGCACACGCGCACGCACTATTCCAAAGACATATTGATGACAATTATGTCTCTACACATTAATAAGAACACACACACACACACACACACACACACACACACACACACACACACAGAGTGTCTATGGGAAAATAGAAGATTGGTTCCAGACTTAAAATATCAAATATCATCAAAAATAATACAATAAACCATATGAAAATTCATATTAGAATTTTATTATTTGTGTGTGTTTGACACACACACACACACACACACACACACACACACACACACACACACACACACAGTGTCTATGGGAAAATAGAAGATTGGTTCCAGACTTAAAATATCATCAAAAATAATACAATAAACCATATGAAAATTCATATTAGAATTTTATTATTTTTGTGTGTTTGCACTTTTTATTTCATAAAAATTGCACATGTATATAAAAATGTATTATATAAAGCAAATTATCATTTGAAAAGAAAAATAACATGTTATTTATTCATAAGCACAAAAATTAGGCAAAAAATATGAATTTTACATGTAACAAGATTTTTAATTTTGACTTTTATTAAATTTTTTATATCATTAAACATCAAAAAGTTACTTTTCACTTTAAACACCAAAGTCAAAATGCAGATTAAAACAAATTCTCTATTGAAGTTATACATATAATTAGAAGAATTCCCAGAAATTTATTTTCTAATCGGAATTAAAAACAATAACGTGGAGGTGAATAATGCGAAGCAAGCACTGCATTCACTATAATACAAAAAAATTTTTCTTAGAATTTGGGTTGATATGTTAAATCAAAACAAATTTTGTAAAAAGAGTATGTGAAATTTTTTTTAATTTTTATTAAACCAAAATTGTGTAAAAACAGAACTGGATATATAATAATCCCAAATTCTTATACTATATTTGTTTTTATTGTAGCATTAAACATAGAAGTAATCACACATTTGATTCTGATGTGTCACAAATTCCTGTTTGAATGGACAATTTTATAAATTATTTATGTAATTACTACATTTAATTGGGAAATATTCTTATAATTTTTCTCTCAATATTTGGCACAATTTTATAAATTATTTATGTAATTACTACATTTAATTGGGAAATATTCTTATAATTTATAATTTTTCTCTCAATATTTGGAAAAAAAAAATTAAGAAAATTTGTTATTTTATGGTCTTGATTTTTTTATTATAATGTATATATCTGCTAACAGTTATTAGAGAAATTTTTAAAATAAAATTTATTATTATTTTAAATTTACAAAGAAGCATTATTGAAATAGTGACTTAAAAATAAAAAAGTAAGACCAAAATCAAGGTTCAAAGAAAATTTTACAGCAACTGATGGAATGAAATTGAAGCCAGTCAATACTAATCTACCAGAAGCATGGATCATTATCCCGGCTTATAGTTCATCAATTTACCATGCAGTGCAGGAGATCCCCAACTTACGATAGGGTTGCATTAAAAAATTTTGGTCATAGTTTGAATCCTTACAACTTTGAACAGTATTTTTCATAGGCACAATGTTATAAATGGATGTTACATTCCCTAACTCCTAGAATTCAGAATATTCAATATGCTTTTAAAAAGTAATAGCAATATTGAATAAATGGTATTTGTTCTTTAAAACTAGGAAATTGCATATTTTCTGCCTTATTAGAACTTTATATAAGTAAAACTAAAGAAAACACAAAATAAAAACAAAGATGAAATGCTTAATTTATTTTCTGGGTCCAAATTTATAATATCTGCTATATGTATAAAGCAGTTGTTTACTATATTGAAGAATCTAGGTTTTATGCTTTGCATATAATTTTTCATGAAAAGTCCAGGCCTGATAAGGATCATTTGAATTTGGCACAAAAAGAGTCAGTCATATCTAAAAGGGTTCTCTGCTGTGAAAGTGAAGTTACAGATTTCAGAATTTCAGGTTGTGGATATTCAACTTGTTATCCCATATTAATAATTATTTGTTTGAAATTTTTTCATAATGTTTTATAATACTTGATTTTATAATTTGTAATATGCATTTTATAACTACTGAAATTATTGTTTAATTTCAAACAGTTGATAACAATTGCTTTAAAATATTAATTTTAAAATAGTTTCAATGTCAAAAGTATGAATAAGAGATGTTTTTCTATTATCAATTAGATGATATTTTTGCAATAAATAACTATAGATATTTAATAGGATGAAAATAGAACATTTATTAATACTGAAGATAAAGAAAATATTCATAATTCTTCAATGTTGGAAGCTGGTTGTTCAAAGAAACCAAGTCGAAAAGATAAATCACTGGGATTGTTATGCAAACGGTATATAGTATTATTTAATAATTGAAAGGTATTAAATATTTTATGAATTTTGTTCAAATTTTATGAATATATTATTACCAGTTAGAATATTATCTATTTATTTGTAAAAAAAAAGTAATTTTGCTTTAGAATTTTATTTCTTTTAAATTGAGAAAAGACTGTTCATATGAAATTTTTCTTCAGAATTTTATCTCCTAAAGCTGAGGTTGGATTTATGGCCTTTTGGAGGATTAAGAAGCTTTTGATCAAATGTACAATTAGTTTCTCATTTTGCACACTCCATTTGTTTTCTCCTCAGATACATACTCAAATAATATACTACTGAGTTTTCATTTTTTAGAGGTATGCAATTTGGAAAAAATCACATCATCTGCAGGTTGAATTTGAAATCAGATAAATATCACAGCTCAGAAACATGCTATTTTCCAGCAGCCATTTTCTGTAACTGTTGGTATAATATACCAGATGAATTAAAGAATTGGAAATATGGGCATTACCATTCTTCTAACTCAGCTGCCAAATAAGTATTGGGAAGTACAGGCATATTTCATTATTGCAGCAGTTACATTCCAGACCACCACTGTAAAGTAAATTACAACCTTTTTTACATTTACTAATGCATATAAAAGTCTAAAAACACATGTGCACTTAATGAACAATGGTGTAAAATAGTGCTAGGCTTAAAAAAATCAGCCAGATGGCTGCATTTTAAAACATTTGTGTATCATCTTGGAGGATTCAGATTCAAATCTGAATATCGCACTTCAGTTTTTTAGGATGGCTCTATACCTTGCTAGTCTGTGTTTTAATTTGTTTTATATACCTATTCTAACAAGGAGTGCCACCTCTACTCACAAGTTGTCACTTCTACTAATTTTTATGTATGTTGTATATAATATATCCACCTGCAAATCCTTGATAAAGCAATACGACAAAAAAAAAAAAAAACTATGTTCTTTATATACTGAGTCATATTGATAATTTAACGAATGGTGTCATTGCACGATACATTCAGCATTTGATTATCATCATATGTGATTGGAAGAATGTGGGTTTGATTTTTGTCTTTTCTAAATTTTTTTATCATCAATCAAAATAATAGAGTGCATAATAAAATAAAAATAGGACAGGTCCAAGTTAACTTCCTCACATAGTATGTCATTATGGCTATAGGTTAATGCTATTTGAAAGCAGACATCACCTTTTTATTTATAGGATATAACCATGCTGAAGAAAATTGTTGCATCAGCCTTCATTTAGCCATTTGTGACATATCTAATGGAAGACACTCAACTGCGCTGTCAGTCGAAGCATATGCTAACGATTTACAGATAAACTGGAAACAATCAAAAATTATTAGACCATTAAATACCCCCTAACTAGGCTCTGACTATAGAGGCCTCAGAAATTATTACAATGCTGAAAGTAGAGAATATACTAAAGAAAGGCCGACACAACTTTCCTCAGCATGGTTATATTTTATAAATAAAAAGGAGACATCTACTTTCAGATAGCATTATATATTTGTTATCTAAAACATCTGTTTTGATGTCGACTCCTAGGCTGGATTAAGAATACATAATTTATATTATGTAATAGTTTCTTAAACTTTTAAATCTATTTATGTATTTATATACATATTTATCATTTTTATTTTTTATTTGGTTTATTATTAGTTTTATCATCCTAAGCTTAACCTATAGCCATAACAACATACTATTGTTGTTCTTTGTTTAAATTTTTAAAGTTTGATGATAACATTCTGTTGCATTGTATGACTTGATGACAATTATATATTGAACACATTAGTTACAAGTTAATAGAATTAGATTATAACATTCTGTTCCATTGTGTAATCTGATGATGAATATATGCCAAAAACCTCAGTTACAAGTTAATAAAATAATATATACTGCAAAAAGTGCTTGATATATATAGTGTTTTTATTTGAACTTAAGTAAAAGCAGTTTAAAAGTTTAATGTGTGACAAGCAAAGATTTGTATTTCATTCAGAAGAAAATTTTATTCAAATATTACACAGCTAACTGATATTTAATTGAATAGTATTTATATTATATCAATGATGATAATAAATTCCGTGGGTCGGATGTATAGGGCACTATGTCCATTTTTGGCCAAAATGAGATTATTGGCACAATCATATGGGTTTCTCGTCCCCTACCCACAGGTATACAACACTATGTCCTACATCAATAATTGGTGGAGTTACGGTGTTTTTAAATAACACCAAGTCCATAAGGGAGAACAACGTAAAACAACTTCAAACTGCTCTTCTGTAAAATGTAGTAAATGTGACATAGTGTCCTATACCTCTGACCCACAGAATTATTCTTTCATGAAATAATAATTTAGTATACACATTAAATCTTCAGTCTAAACATTTAACTGGATTAACTTTTCTTTAATATATTTAATATTTTTCCATTATCTTATTTTCTATATGTGATATGATTATATTTAAATAAATATTAACGAAAATAATAAAATTATTTACTTGGATTTTCTAAATCCCAAATTTTTAAATTTCTTTCAGCAGATGTACTGGCTAAAAGACTTTTATTCTCAAATGGAGCCCAAGCAATGCCAGTTATATTAGCAGAAGCTCCACTAAAAGATATGTATGAATAAATTACTGTCTGATTATCTTCCACAAATTTCAAAAGTTGTGTAGTAGTACATAAATCCCATATACATATTAATCCTGCAATGAAATATTAGTATAAATTATGATTTCTATTTAACATAATAGTTATGGATCAATATTTTTTTTAAATGAATAATTAGAATAATATAGGTACTCCTTGACTTATAACTACTTGTAATTATGATAATGATATAATTGGTAACTTTTGTGATTTGATCAATGCAATTCAAATGAGCACAATACATGCACAATGATCTGTTGTATCAACAGTATTCTTTTTGTGTGTGATTTCTATACTTTTGCTTTTCTTATGTTTATAAGCAATAGTGTATTATGTCATAATGAATGTTGGTAAAAAAGAAATTCAAATTTTTAGGTATTTCTGACTTACCACCTTGTGGTTCAAATCAACCCATTATAAGTCAAGGATTACCTGTATTTTCTAATTGTAACACAGAACTTTTAATTTTGAAATATATTCAAATAAATATAAAATACTGAATTATAAGAACCAGCATAAAATATTTTTTACAGTCTAATATCCTTCTGGAAAAGAAGGATATTAGACTGTAAAAACAAATAATCTAACTTAACTGATTTTTAATATGGCATTGAAAATATTTGATATCACAATTCTCCTCTTCATCTATTTATGCTCTTGAAGCTTATGCTTCATATCTGAGAGAAACAAACTTATATGAAATAGACAAAATTAAGGCAACCCTACATAGAAAGATCCTAGGAGTTCACTTTTCAACTTTGTCAACATTCTGCTATAATCATCTTAACAAGCCTTATCAATGAATAATAAATTCATCTTCAATCAAGAAGTTTTGACTGATTACAATAAATCCTTAACAACCAAGAATACTGAATTTCAAAAATCTGAATACAACAAAGATCCAGTGTTCAAAACAGATTCCTGAAAAGGGCCATACCAATCTAACAGGTATATCTTGATTAAATTCACCTATTGCAGCTTCCATCATCTAATATAGCAAAATAAAAGCTTTTACAAACCTTCCTCTAACTATATCTGTAGACTATGCAACAAATGCAGTTCGTTCCAAAAAGGTAGTCACCTAAGCGGAAGATGTTTGGCTTCCTTACAATACTTACAAACCAATGAAATTAATTGGTTCAGGCGCAAATTTGAGTCTGCAGAGCTTTGGACGATTCCATTTATTTTTTTCTAAGCAACAGGGTTAGGTAACTTTAAAAGGATCGATAAGGGATGATATTAAGAAGAATCTGACAACGATGTCGACAATCTTTGAGAGCCTACTCACCGAGTATATCAAGGCAACTGAGAGAGTAGAAGATTTACAACAGGAAATGGAGCACAGGTTAACAGAGGAAAGACCATCAAAGCCTCTGTATTCTGAGCATTGTATAGTCATAACTAAACAAGTAATTAAGCGATAAGCTGTTAAAGCACCAAGCAAAGCACTGGCAATAACATAATGGTGACTACGGGAAGTATTTTATTTTATTGTTTTATTTGAAAATGTATGCTGCTTTCTGCATTTGTAATAAAATTAAAAACTGTTCCAAATGATCCTCATTTGATAAAGTGTTTAATATCCATTAATTGACCAAATGATAAAAACCAAACAATATTTATTTCGTTTCCATGACAACTTAATCGTCAGATTTAAAAAAGAAA
This sequence comes from Olivierus martensii, assembly GCA_000484575.1. Lineage (NCBI taxonomy): Eukaryota > Metazoa > Arthropoda > Arachnida > Scorpiones > Buthidae > Olivierus > Olivierus martensii. Next base: position 5,212 of record AYEL01088949.1, on the reverse strand, counting down.
ATATAAAAATTTAACACGAATGTCAAAATGAATTTTGTGTTATGATGTCTGTTTTGGTTTCTACTAATTTTTTATAAGAGTTTATATTTGTGTTTTCGATAGTCAAATTTATAGTTTGTTCTACCATGTCTTTCTGAAAGATATGTTGGATAGTCAAATTTATAGTTTATGTTCTACCATGTCTTTCTGAAAGTTTGGTATAAAGACACATATTACATATTTACGTATACATATTCTATTTATTTTAATAAAGATATAACTATCTTTCAGTTTGTATTTTTATTGTTTTCACCCAAAACATTATAAAACAATTGGACTTGATTTGTAAAAATATAAATGCTAATCTTGATTTCTACAAAATTTCATTTTAAAAATAATCATTTCTTATGAAATACTTTATTAATTATATCATTAAATATTTATTTTGAACTAATCATATATAAATATGTATTTGCTTTAGATTTACCAAAATAATTGTCTTTCGAATATATATACTACTTATAAATCTAGTTATTATAATTCATAAAACATGCAGCCATTCTCAATATGAAATCTTTTTTCAATTTATAGTTAAAAAAAAATACACAAATAAAATTTCATTCTTATCCTCAATAGGAATATATAAAAAAAATCTATATATATAGTTTATATATAATATATGGCGGCAAATAAATACGGTATTTATATTAGCATATTAGAATTTAAAAAAATAAATCTGTAAATATCTACTCATAATTACCAATATTCAAAATTTAAAAAATGATATTAGAGTATGTTATCTATTTATTCAATTCGTAACTAGAAAGTTTGCCTGGCTTGAAATAGTGAGTAGCGATTAGTTTTTTCAGTTCAGAGCACTATAAATCGACCCATCTCATTCGTATACCTCACCCCTATTCTTAGTCAGAATGGATGCGTCCATTTTTAGCTTCCACTATGCATCTCCAAACTGACAGACTTTATAACTGATCAACTTCCAGTAAGCTCAGCCCCTGCGAAGCAGGTGACTACCTTTTTGGAACGAACTGTACATTGAACTATGCCACATAGGCACTTGCAATCAATTAACATTACTTCTATCTCATCTATATTACTCATTGTAACTTCCTGAATGCTTAGAATGTTTAATGTATTTACTGGTTTACTTCCCTTCCTGTTGTCTTTGTGATGATGTATTAAATAAATAAATGTATTTCATTTCAAAAAGTTGGAGAACAAGTCTCATCAGATTTTTATGTCTGATTTATCTTTTTGCATTAAAAGTATTTGAAATAAAAATAACTTTCAAATCATAACTACATAATTAAAACAATTCAATTATAATAGTATGTTTCTGTTATTATCTTGAGTTGAACTATTTATAGACTGGTGTTAAGCAGTTATAAACTTACAGAAAGTATTCTAGAGAAAATTTGATAACAATGCATTTATTGTTGTTTCACCAATTAAATGCCCATATTTAAACCAATAATTCTATGCGCATGATTTGTATCATACATATAGTTAAAAATATATAATGAATCCGAAGTTGAACAACTTTTTTTTTTACCCTAAAACTCAAATTTGAATATTTTTATTTTATATTTTTTTGTACTTAAACTTATAAATGTTTTGCTAATGCATAATTTCATCCCACTTCTTACTTAAATGTAAATAAATCAGCTCAATTTCAAAAGTGGAAGAATATACTTTTTAACCTGAATATTTTGGGTAAGATGCCACTGTGCTTTTGATGATGTTCACTCTAATAATTTCACTGTGCTTTTGATGATGTTCACTTTAACACTCCTTCACTATACCATGTATATTTTAATAGAGTAAATTATTAAATTCTATAAAATTAGAAGAATTAAATAAAATCAGATACTTAGTTATCGTATGTACCTCACGGTGGCCAAGTTGCGGCTGGTGAGCCACATGCAACTCTTTGGTACATTTAGTGTAACTCCATATCATGAAAATCAAGAATTAATGTAGAGCAATCACTTTTAATTAAGAAAGATGTAGGAGTTGTCCATTTGTCACATAAAATAAGCTATCCAAACACTTAAGAAAATGGATTTAGCAGTTTTTCTAAGCCCTTTATATGCAATTAGTATTAAATATATAATGAATTATTTACTGTGGTCCCATGCCATATTTTTCATCATCATTTTTCTGTAATCTCCTTTTTAATGTTCTGTAAGGTAGATAAAGGCCTACCATATATCTGTGAAGCATTGAAGCAATCAATTCCTCTTCTGTTTATATGATATGTTGAAAGTTTTAAACTTTTTTTGAATCAAATACCTTCGCTTTGTCCTCTTATATATTCTTATCCTTTAAATTTTTGTATTTATAATTTGTTTTCATAAATTAAATTCGGTATCTAATCCTGAAGCAAAAATTGCCATCTTTCCTGTTAATCAGGGCAAGACTCAACTTTTAATCACGTGATTTAAAATGGCTAAATTAGAACAATGTCAAAAGTGAAGTATTCTTTAAAGTATCCACTATACATTAAATATATTTTTACTATGCTGATATTATTACGATTAATAATACAAAAAAAAAAAAATAATATAATTATAATTTTTGATGAAAATTTTTACTCACTTTGAATTTTTTGATTTCCAATGAAAGTAATTGATAATCTGATGATAGCCATCTTCTATATTTTTGGCATGCTTATGCGAGATTATAATCACCTATCGTCACCTGTTTAAATACTAATGAATTATAGAAAAATAAGCTATTTCCCGCCATTATCATCTTCCCCCGATTCATTCTACATCCTACCTTAATAATGAAAACACCATATACTTGTAGAAATGTAAGGTTTATAAAATGTGCACATTGTAAAATAGTATTCTGTTTTGGATGCTTTTATGATGAATATCACCCAAGTAGATGCACATTGGCCATAGAGATTGAGGAGGATCCTGACAATAAATAATAATATAACCTGTATTTGTTAATTGACATAAGTATTTTGTGTAAAAAAATTTCTTTATTAATTACATTCCTTTATATATATATTTAATATTTGTGTGAGAAATATTAAGGGTATAGAAAACAAATTAAATAATTAAAGAATAGTAATTTCTCATTAATAAGAATGCATTGTACAATAATCCACTTCAACTTTGATTAGAAAAAAAATTTAAAGACAAGAATCAAACCCATGTCCTAAGCACATGTGATGATTAATAATTGAATGCTGAATTCATTGCACTTTGATGGCACTTGTTAAATTACCAATATGATTCCATATATAAAGAACACAGAAAACTTTAAACCTTTTTTTTCAGAAATGCTTGAAAGTTGTTCACATTACTTTATCATGGATTTGAGGAGGGTAATATTACAGCATATATATTTTTTTATATATACTGTATATAAAAAAAATCAGCAAAATCAGAGATGGCCATGGTTGATACTCCCCTTATAAGTATTATTTTGTAGATATTGTATAGTTTTAAATATAAAATAAAAACATGGAATATAATTGAGAAGTGCCACATTAACAATAATGCCAAAAAGTGAAGCACTAAAGTAAAGTATGGCTGTGTGTGCAATGCTAATCTCTCGAATTCAGCTAATGTATCATACCAGTTGTTATATGGATTGAGTTAATATTACTAGCTCTCATCATCCGAAAATTCAGCTTATATGAATTCAAGTATTTACAAGATAATCATAAATTTGAATATATATTGCTTTTTGCACCAAAATTATAGAATGAAAAAGAAATTGAGCCAGTGATGCAAATATGACCTATATCATATTAGTTCAATCTCATTAAAATCCAAAGACAGTGCTAAGCAAAACAATATTGATTCGAAATGCTTCACAAAATTTATAAATAAAAAATATTACTTAATAGTTATATAAAAAAAATAATTATTATTCATTTTTATGAAAATGAAATAATGAGAAAATATTACTTCTATGGGAATTCATCAAATCTTTAAAACTGAAAATTTTCATCTTCATTTTTAAAATCTTTTCAATTTGATTAATTCTTTGGCTATGAAATATTTAGTGGACAAAACTGCCAATCCATTCAACCAATTTTGGGTCATAATAAAAACAACAACAGTGGTATACAACAGGAACAGTGGTACCTCAGTATACATCTGCTTTGGAATAAGTCTAACTTGATATATCTCCTGTTTGGACATGAAAAATTTTGCTTGGTATATGGCCTTTGTTTGGAATACGACTGATTCGCATACTAGAACTTATATGAGTCATGACACAGTATTGTTTACACCTATGCCACAATTGCTAGACAATGCCTTGTGTGCAATTGTGTACACCTATGCCTCGTGCGCAATCATGGCATTGTCTCGAGAGAGAACTTTGGAATAAGTCCAACTTGGTATATGTCATGTTTGAATGCAAAAAAGTTACCAAAAGTGACCAAAACAAGGAAGAGATTTTTTTTAGAACCAAAATACTTTGTGCTTGATATGTTTGAGGCCTAATAATATAAAGGATTGTCTCGAGAGAGACAATGCCATGATGGTACATGAACGTCAGTACATCAATTGTTATTAGGGTTGCCAACCGTCCTTATTTGGGAAGGACAGTCCTTTAAAATAGCTTTCCTGTCCTTGTCCTTTTTTGAATTTAAAAAAAATGACAAATGTCCTTCATTTCAAAATTAAAAATTTCTTGCCGCTAAATTATGACATTTACCATTGTAATTTGAACAATTGGCAGCACTGCTTAATTGTCACTTTGTCTTTCTTCTCAGTCTCTGTATAGAACGTGTTTGGTCTGTATTTGCTTTGTTTGTTCTAGAGTTTTTAAGGTGCCTAGTTATAAATAATATTCTCTTTTAAATTAGTATTTTTGGATAAATCATTATATTTATACTTTTTGTATTCAACCCATCTCAATTTTTTTAATGCTGTTATACCCATAAATAAATTATGGAACAGACAAGAAAAAAGACCAAGCGATTATGTTCGTATAATAAAAATTGGGAAAAGATTATGAATGGTTGATGGCAACTACTAATCCTCAAGAAGCAAAGTGTACTATCTGTCAAAGTGTTTTTAAAATTGGATATATGGGTGTGTTAGCAATAAGAAAGCATGAACATTCGGATTGTCATAAAAATAAAAGTAGTGTGTTAGCATCCAGTTCTTTAATTAATAAGTTTATTTTAAAAACAAATTCTAAAGAAGATATAATAGTTGATTCTGAAATAGCTCAAATATAC
>AYEL01088948.1:0-37162 GCA_000484575.1 Olivierus martensii | reverse complement strand
AATTTCTTTCGTGATGGCACGAGGCATTGTCTTCAGTATCGAGATGCAGAGATGAGGATGACGTTTGACTACGTCATTCTCATCCCTGCATCTCGATTAGTATTTCAGGAAAAATTATCACTTCCACCTATCGCACATAGTTTTTTATTATCTATTACGAAAGCCATAATATTAGTCTGCCATTCGTTTTCTATGAAAACTTTAATATTCATTTTAAACACGTCACAGTTCTCTCGCAGCTATCAGAACCCTACCCCTCGTTGCTAGCGAACTACATAATGGACGATCCCTCCGCCAGCACATTAGTGCCTACGTTACTGAGGAAACTAATGCATGCTGAAGCCGAGTATTGTAAGGAAGCCGAATGTATCCGGTGAGGTGACAAACATTTGGCCGGAGCTGTACATTGTAATATCTTTATGCATATTTTCATTACCTCAGTTGAAATTGAAATTGTGTAATTTCAAATGATTTGATATTCAGATATATCTCATTCTTCGATAAACTAGATATAATCAAAAGATACATTTGTTTTAGGCCTTTTTGTAGGATAGCCTTTATTAAACATCTTTCTACATCGCACCGATTTAACAATGATTAAAATTACAAAACCCAGAAATTACTTCTGAAAAACCTTAAAGCAGTTAACCGTGGATCAAAATGCATTTTGGCATAGCGCCCTCTTCAGTTGTATAACACATGTTAACTTCAAATTATGAAATTCTCCCTTTAAATACAATATAAATACACAAGTAAAAAAATTCCTTAAAAAATTCAAACAATTGTTAATTCACTTACAATAAATTTAAGCACTAAAAGTGAGTTAAAAAACAAACTTTACTAAACTGTAGTAAAAACGTTTTCGATATACAACGATATCATCTTCAGTTACAAACAGATTAGAACAGTCTTTTAAATAAGAGTTCTAGAACAAAAATAATTGCGTTCTCTCTTTCTTTAAGTAAATTTTATTATTATATTATAATAAAAAAATCTACTTAAAAATATAGAAAATTAAATTATTTTTGTTCTAGAACTCTTATTTAAAAGACTGTTCTAATCTGTTTGTAACTGAAGATGATATCGTTGTATATCGAAAACGTTTTTACTACAGTTTAGTAAAGTTTGTTTTTTAACTCACTGCTTTTAGTGCTTAAATTTATCGTAAGTTTATTTTGTGTTTCAAGCAGTGTTAAATTCTTTGAATTTTATAATTGTTAATTCGATGCACAGTCCTTTTTTAGTCATTTGGTAATTAACTTGAAATTAAGGAGATGTATATCGTAAGATACAAGATTTGTACAATCTTGTATCTTACGATATACATCTCCTTAATTTCGAGTTAATAATCAATAGAATTATTTTTTGTCATAATATATTATTACGTGTGTCAGCATATTTTTATAAGGATTTTTAATTCCCAGTTTAGTGTGTGAATTTTCTGAAATACACGAAAAAAGTTTAGTTTCTCATGTTTTCAATTTATGCAGTCATTTCCTGGAACTACCTACAATATAACATAGAACAAGGTGCATTATTATAATAATTGAATTTAATTCTTTTACTTCATTTCCATTATTCAGAAATAACAGCATTATGGAGTGTGAATATAATTAGTTCAATCAAACTGAAAATTAATGAATAAATCCATATTTCTTTTTTTTGCTTATATATTAAAATTACTTATACTTGTTAATAGAATGCATAAAAGCACTTACAAGTTAAAGCCCTTTATAAGTTCACTATTTCAAAGTGTAAAAGAATAATTGATTATAATATTTGAAGTTTGTTCACATAAATATTAATTGTAAAATTGTATTCCAATTATTTAAAATAATAAAAAAAATTATCTTTAATTTATTTCGAAGTGTCCTTTATTGCAGTGTGACAGAGTTGGCAACCCTAATTGTTATCATTCAGTGAATAACCTGCACTATAACTCTGAATTTTCGTGTGATTTTGTGTTTTTTTGTGTAAATTTTAATAAATTCATTAACCATCAGTTCTTAAGAAAGTTAATGAGAAGAGCCAAGCAACAAAGAAAATGGTTAGAATCACCATGGAGATGAAAAAAGAGATTGTTGAAAAGTATGAAGGTGGCATGTGTATCTGGGACTTAGCTGTTGCATACTGTACGTCAAGAATGATGGCATCTATGATTGTGGAAAACAAAGACATTATTAAATCGGCTAACATTAAATTTTCATTTATTTCATCTAATTTCTTTTATATTTATATATTTTAGTATTAAGCAGTGTTTAAATTATTTTCTACAAACTTATCAATGTATAATATGCCAATAACAATAGGACTTTTTTTTATGGGAATAGGATTAATCATTTTCCCTTTATTTCTTATGGGAAAAATTTGTTTGGTATATGTCCTGTTTGATATAAGTCCAAGGATCTGGAATGGATTAAAGATGTATACCAAGGTATCACTGTAGTTAGTTTTAATTAATTTTGACTTGAAAAATCTGTTCTGCACTTATTATTGATACAAGTAAAATTTAAAAGAATTCTTAGAGCAATGAACAGATTGCATAAACATGAGGTTAAATTATTTGAACATATTAATTGCAAAATTTTAATAAGTGAATCTTCATAAAAATTTTGCATATATTTTATTTTTTGAAATAAACCTATAGCTGAAATATATTAATGAAATGTCAAAAAATCCATGTAATTTTTATACATTTTGTCCTCACTCAGAAGTTTAAAATTATTTTAAATTATAGTTAGAAATTATCAGTGTGTTTTACAAAAGAGAAAACATCCTATAAATTATCATTAATGGATAAACAGGTAGTTTTCTTAAACATATATATCTTGAAAAAAATTTATTTGTTGTAAACCATGCATTTCTTTGTTTCCAGTATGAATAGTTTGAATGAAAATTTGGAATATAATTTATTGCTAAGTGAAAATTAAAACAATATTAGAAATTTCAAAATGATGGGAACTATATGTCCATAATAATAAATAAATAAGCCTTTTTTTCGAAGTGGAAAAAAGAGAGATATAATTTATTACGGAAGTACTTTCGACTTCAGTAAGTCATCGTCAGCCATACATAAAATTTATAATTCGAATAACGAATTATAAATTTTATGTATGGCTGACGATGACTTACTGAAGTCAAAAGTACTTCCGTAATAAATTATATCTCTCTTTTTTCCACTTCGAAAAAAAGGCTTATTTATTTATTATTATACCATTAATACAAGTGGAGGTTTATTTATACACTATATGTCCAACATTAATTATTCCCATTATATACTTTTCAAAATAAAATTATTAAAATAACTGATGCTCTATTTATTTATTGTTAATTTTGCATCTAAGAAAATATATATTCTATGACAGATTAACTTTATTATGTCCTAGATATGATTCCATTTAAAGTACAATGATACCTTGGTTAACGACGGCCTCGGATAATGACGTACAGTGATACCTCGGTTCACGAACACAATCCGTTCCTTGACCCTGGTCAATGATCCGAAAAGTTCGTAATCCGAATCAATTTTTCCCATTGCAATTAATGTAAATCCAAATAATACGTTTTTGTCCTAGAAAAAAATTTTAACATGTTATGGCTTTATGTGTGGAAATAATACAGAAAGGAAATAAATATAACAGTAATATTAGAAGAAGACATGTTTAACACCACCTTCACTAATACTTTTAACTTTTTTGGGAGCCATAATAAGGGATAAATTTAATTAAATAAAGAAAAAAACTAAAATATCAATATTTGTTGGAACTTTACTGTACCTAACTTTACTGAGCTGGGCGAATTGGATTGCTGCTGGGGGGAGGCTGTGCGCAGGGTTTTGTGCGCCGCGAGTCACGTGCGCTCCATGTACTCCGTGTGCGTGTGCGTGTGCGTGTGCGTGTTCATGAACCGAAGCATGGAAGCGAAGCAAAATTTGTTCACGGAAATTGTTGTTTATAGACCGATTTGTTCGTGAACCGAGACGTTCGTGATCCGAGGTACCACTGTACTTGGTTAATGACAAGTGTTTGTAAGCCTTGGTTAACGACGGCTTTGGTTAATGACGAGTTTTTGAAAGAAAAAGGCTGTCGTTGGTTAACGACACAGGCTTTGGTTAACAACTCCTGATTATGTGAACTTTTGACAAAATAGAGCTCTATAACAGCTTGTCATCGCATCACATGATTCGTTAGCTCAGTTGTTAATCGTTATTAAAATTAATTAGCTTAGTCAATCATTACTTTTTTAACAATCAATTCAAATCCGACAATATCATTATAAATTATAACCATATAAAAATATATTTAAGTAATTGATAATTAACATATATAAAATTATAACCATATAAAAATATATTTAAGTAAATGATAATTAACATATAGTAATGAAAACTAATTATTTAATTAAAAAGTAATTTTTAACTAAATGATAATTAACATATAATAATGAAAACAAATTATTTAATTGATTAAAAATAGACGAGCAAATTGATAATTTAACATATAATAATGAAAACAAATTATTTAATTAATTAAAAATAGACTTGCAACAGTTCACTAGTTTTTATAACATATAATAATGAAAACAAATTATTTAATTAATTAAAAATAGACGGAACATATAGTAATGAAAACAAATTATTTAATTAATTAAAAATAGATGCACTATAGTAATGAAAACAAATTATTTAATTAATTAAAAATAGACATGCAATAGTTTACTAGTTTTTAGTTTCTTAAAGATGATTTCTAGATGACTATTATTTTAAATTCTGCCAATAAAATCTGATTCTATTGTTTGTTTGTGTTAAGGCATGTTGTAACGAAGCTAGTTTATGAGTCGCTGGCACTAGCGGAAAGCTAACTTGCCCAATGTAAACAACCCCGCTAGCGAACATGTCACTTGCCGGGATAGTGGCAAGTAAAGTTGAAATCCTGGCTACTTTACTGTCCACTTGCCGGCCACGTGACCCACTTCCGGCTTCTAGTGCCCCTGTGTAAACAGAGACAAACCTGTTAGCAGCTAGTCCCATGTGTGAGATTAAAAAGATGTCTTTGAAATGGAATTTACTTGCCGGCCACGTGACCCACTTCCGGCTTCTAGTGCCCCTGTGTAAACAGAGACAAACCCGTTAGCAGCCTAGTCCCATGTGTGAGATTAAAAAGATGTCTTTGAAATGGAATTCGGAAGATATTCTAAAATTTCTCGATATATACAAGGAATATGAATGTCTGTGGAACATTAGACATTCAGATTACCACAATAAATCCATTTGAGAAAGTAGAATGTCCAAATTATTGCATGTATTGTTACAAGAAAATCTTGTAATAGAAAATATGGAAAGTTTAAGAAAAAAAATAAAAGTGATTAAAAATGTGTACCAGCAAGAAGTTTTAAAAATATAAAAATCGTAGAAAAGCAGTGCAAGTGTGGATGATTATTTATCAACCGAAACTGATTTGGTTCAGGAAAGCAGATACTTACCTGAGAAATGTCGTGTCGTCAAGGCCTAGTACATCAAATTTGGTAAGTTTAATATTAACTAATTCCATTTAACGTATTTCATTTGTAGCTTTTTAACGTATATTTTAAAAAAATATATATGTTTTTGCCGAGGGAATAACATAATCTACAATATATAAGTTTTAATCTGTGAATGTTTTCAAATAATTATTTCCTGTTTGATCATACCCTTAACTTTTCAATGAGGATTATTTGTCCGCATTAAAATTGTTAAATTTAGATATGCATGATAACTGAATTGTTACTTCTACGGATTTTTATTGTAAATTGTCTTAAATGCTACAAATCTAACAATAAGATACATCATTTTGTATACAATTATTCGGCTCCAATCGCTCTAAGCTGCCAAGGTACATATCCTACTCCAGAAAAGTAGTCAGCGTATTCGTCTTGTTTCTCTGCAGCAATTTTACTGTAGTTATTAGAAGTTATTAAAGTAGTCAGCGTATTCGTCTTGTTTCTCTGCAGCAATTTTACTGTAGTTATTAGAAGTTATATTTTTACCTGTGGGTAGACTCAAATTCTTTTCTGATCGCCAACTTCCTTCATAAAGCTCTCCCGTGTCTGGATCTTCATAATCAACAGATCCCCTGGTTAGGTAACGCGTAGCAGATGTCGTTCTAAGCCAGTTGTGAAGATAGCTGGCACATTTAATTATCAGATCGATGGTATTTAATTTCAATTCTATAGGCCTTCCAAAAACTCGAAATCGTGAGGCTAAAATCCCAAAAGCATTTTCTACTACTCTTCTGGCTCGTGTAAGGTGATAGTTAAACACCCTTTGTTTCAACGAAAGATTTAAGTTACTGTAAGGTTTCAACATATTACTTTGGAGAGGAAATGCATCATCTCCAATTATAACAGAATTATCAGGCCAGTTAAGAAAATTTCTTTCTATAGCCAAATTCAAAGTTGAATTTCTAAAATCGCACTGTCATTAGTTCTGCCATTGCTACCAATATCTATAAACATAAATCAATAATCTGCATCTACTAAAGCAAATAGGATAATGCTGTAAGTCCCTTTATAGTTGTAGAATTCAGAACCGCTATTGCCTGGACGTTTTATTTGACAATGTTTCCCATCAATAGCCCCACAGCAGTTAGGAAAATTCCATCTTAAATGAAATGCTTCTTGAATTTTTTCCACTCTTCTTTTGTTTGTGGTATCTGTAAAGATTAATGGTACTTAGCAACACGGTATATATATGAAAGCATGACTCATTTATGCTGTATATTTAATTGATTTATGTTATTTAATAAATATTAATAATAAATTTTTTTTAGAAATTATGCAGTGATGAAACAGATAAAAATGCTAAAACATGAGCATTAAAATTCTGATATAACAGAAGGGACAGAAAATGGCACTGTAATGAAAAGAAAAATGTCTCCAATAAAAATTAAACCACCTTTGTTGCAGAAAAAACTTTGATAAGAGAATGTCAACAGTGGAATCAGCCATAAATAAATTGCAAGACATATCTCAAAGGTGTCATACGGAGGACCAGTACGATAGTTTTGGCAAGCACATAGTGGCACAATTAAGACAACTGCAAGAACTCAGTTTCATCGTTCTTCAAGATAAAATACAATCTATGATAACAGCAGAGAGACTTAATTTCGTTCAACCCCCACCATCAGTTGCGACTTGCGTCACATCGTCACCGTTTGAATATAGCAATACATCATCTCCATTTCCAAATAATGCTTCTAATGGGACAGATTATTTGGATTCTCAAACTTATGACCAAAATCATATTCACTATAACAGTTATCAAGAACTCTAATTATTTTAGAGATTTTACTTGTTATATGGACTGTTACTTGTTAATTGTTAATATTAAACATGTATTAATAAAATGTTTTGTACTGCTAGTATTCTTTTTAATTCCTTAAAAAACAATTGTACATATCTTAAGGAAATCATCCAATACTATGATGACAGATTCCAATACTTCAGGCATAAATCTTGAGATGATGCATGGCGGAATTCTAAATATTAATGCAAGTGAAGAAAAGCTGTCTCCACTAGCAAGATATCAAAGTGTAACCTCAAGATTCATTCTAGCTGGAATTGTGCATTTCATTACCATATTTTTTCTAGATATAATAGGTTCCACCAAATGAAGTAACTCTTCAAATTTTTCCACACTTAGTCTGACTTACTCCTATATTCCTTGGGATCTTCATTCGCTATCTTGTGAACAACTGACTTTGATCCACCGTGAATTTCTCTACGCATAATGCAATTTCTACATTTCCTTCGTTTTTTACCCTTTTTCTTAACTAAGTCCCTAAGCTCTTCACTTAAAATTATTATAACGGTATTAACAGCTTCTTCAATATCTGACATTTTAATTTTCCGTACAAAACGTGTGAACTTTGTATGCGACACACAATAGAAAATACAACTTGCCAGTAAATAGGTGCGGCTTCTACTAGTCACGTATAAATAATAACTTTTCCTGTAGGGTGATTCGCGACAAGTTCTAGCAGTCTACAAACTAGCTTCGTTACAACACGCCTTTATATATTACTTGACACCTGCAAGTGGTGTAACGTTGTTTCGGATTCCATTAGAAGAAAAAAAACATCTGTCCGAGATCCTACAATTCATATAGACAATAAATCGGCAAATGCGTGTCACTGTTAATTTGCCATCAAAAGGCAAAATCAAATCTTATCTATATAATAATCGTTAAATCTAATAAGATGCTAATTCTCCCATAAATACCCGAAAATAAAAATCTATAAGATGCTAATTCTCCCGTAAATACCCAAATACCCGTAAATAAGTATTTAAGGGTTCGTTTGTCAAAAAACTTCAAAGTGAACCCAATTATCCTTCTGATGAAGATTGATAATTAAAAACTGTTTTCGTGAACAATTCATTTCATTAATGCTAATTTTTTTGTAGCAAATATGGAAAAATAATAATATTTTCCATATTTTTAGGACATTTTAAATGAGATTTATATGCATTTTTAATATTTACTATGGTTGTGGGAAGGAGCCAGAATGAATTAATCAATTTTCAATTAAATCCTATGGGGAATCACACCTTGGATAACAACGGTTTTGGTTAACGATGGTAATCCTGGAATGGATTACTGTCGTTAACCAAGGTTTAACCGTTGTATTATAAAATAAAGTATAACAAGATGATAATAAAACATGATATTTGAACATCCATACTTTAAATTTATAGGTAGATTCATATTATCAGGCCTCAAACATATCAAGCACAAAGCAAAACATTTGCTTTGTGCTTGAACCAAAACATTTTGATTCTAAAAAAATTTTATTATGCATTTTTAATATGAGTATTCATATATAGTGGAGTGTATTGATTTAGGCAGCAAGCACTTAAAGGCAGTATTGCTGCAGAGAATAATTCAAAATACTTCATGCTTTATATCGGGTGGGCAACCTTTGTATTACTATCCGTTAGTCTAAGCTAGGGATGGGCAACTTTTTTTGTAGAGGAAAAATAATAATTTATAGCAGCGGTCGGCAACCTTTTTTTGTAAGGAGCTGTATGAAAAATTTATGGTGGGCCACGGGCCAAAACAAAAACAATTGATAATAGAATGGTGAGACTACGGGCCCAAAACAAAAACAATTGATAATAATAGTATTTATTAAAAAAAAGTGGGCAACCTTTTTTTTGTAGGGGGCCGTATAGAAAAATTTATAGTGGACCACGAATAGTATTTATTTAAAAAAGAGAAAAACAAAAACAATTGATAATAATAGTATTTATTTAAAAAAGAGAAGGTAGAGATATGTAAGTATACATAGTGTTGGTATTAGATAATAAAATAATGTGGCCCACGGACTGCAGGTTGCCCACCTCTACTTTATATATTTAATGCCTGATAAAATGAATTTATCTTATTACTTAAATATCATAACTATTTACACTTATATAAGTATTAAATAATTTTATTCAAACTTAGATATTTATATCATTCAAATACATATATTAAATGTTTTATAAGTTTATTGCATATTTGACCAAGAGATAATTCAATGAAAATTTTTGTCAATAAATCACTATTATAAAAAACTATTACTATATTAATCATTAAATTAGTCTTTATATTGATTTTTAAATATAATATTTATAAAATCTCAAGAAAAAGAAAACAATGTTGATTTTTTAAATTAATAAACTTACCATTTGCAAAACCACCAGCTAAAAACCTACAGTTATTTGTTTTTTGCCAAGTAACACATGTACAGACACCCAGTTTATCAGAAGAATTGAATTGTTTCATTGATGGTTTTAGAATAACAGCTTTAGTTTCATAAATATTGATATTAGATTCATTTTTCATTAAAAATTCAGGACCTGGAGTAGTGCACTTTATTACTCACACATTATATTGTCCTAGGGGACTACTACAGGTGTGCAAAATTTCAAAAAAATCGGTGACCCGAATGTCTGAACCTCCCCTTGTAAGTTCAATTTCTTCAAATTGCATATAGTATACTTTTTAAACAGAATTTTAAAAAATATATGTAGTATATATGGTTTTGATATCTTAGAGCAGCGTTTCCCAAACTTTTTCTATGACGGAACACGTCACAAATCCTGAAATTTTTACGGAACATTTTGGTTATTTTATAATATAGGTAGATATTAATAGAGCGTTTCCACACAGCTACGACTCAGCTCCGATCGATAAAAAAACGAAAAAATCGTATCGATTCTGAAAGGTAATCGCTTCAGCAACTCTAGGTTAGTTCGAACTTCTGTCACCAGACGTTCTAATATCGTCATATGCAAAATTGAAAAAAAAGAAAGAAAAAACAAAGTCTGAATCTCTCGAACCAGCGATCACGCAATTAAAAAAGTAAATCTCCAACCACTGCGCTACTGACACATTCGAACTATAGCTAAATTTTAGATTATATGAACTCAATACGAAACTTCTCGTACGATTTACTCGATCAATGCTTGAGTAAGTGCACTTTATTGCTCACACATTATATTGTCCTAGGGGACTATTACAGGTACTCAATACGAAACTTCTCGTGCGGTTTTCTCGACAATCCTGGAGTAGTGTCAATACGAAACTTCTCGTGCGATTTTCTCGACAATCCTGGAGTAGTGACTTCTATTGTCCTAGGGGACTACTACGTGTGCGCAATTTCAAAAAAATCGGTGACCCGAATGTCTGAACCTCCCCTTGTAAGTTCAATTTCTTCAAATTGCATATAGTATACTTTTTAAACAGAATTTTAAAAAATATATGTAGTATATATGGTTTTGATATCTTAGAGCAGCGTTTCCCAAACTTTTTCTATGACGGAACACGTCACAAATCCTGAAATTTTTACGGAACATTTTGGTTATTTTATTGTATAGGTAGATATTAATAGAGCGTTTCCACACAGCTACGACTCAGCTCCGATCGATAAAAAAACGAAAAAATCGTATCGATTCTGAAAGGTAATCGCTTCAGCAACTCTAGGTTAGTTCGAACTTCTGTCACCAGACGTTCTAATATCGTCATAGCAAAATTGAAAAAAAAGAAAGAAAAAACAAAGACTGAATCTCTCGATGTTATGATGGCGAGTCAGTGCACGTCCAATGAAATTGAAAATATTTTGCTGGCACAATATTTTGATAAAGTGGAAAGCAGAAGAAATTTGAAAGCGAAATAAGGTCGCTTCACAAGAGAGAAGTTTGAAGATAAAGAATTTATGAGGCTCTTCAGATTTTTCTAAGACATACATCGAACGTTTGTGGCCACTACTTGATATTCCATGGCAGGTTAATCTCTCCAAGAGAACAAAGATTGATAATAAGAAAGATAGACCTAAAAATTTTGATGTACAGTTCAGAAGGTATGGCCCAAGTTTTTGTACTTATTACGATTATTAAATACAGTGGTACAATACCTCGGTATACGTCCACTTTGGAATAAGTTCAACTTGGTATACGTCCTGTTTGGATGCGAAAAATTTTGCTTGGTATACGACTTCTGTTTGGAATACCACCGACTCGCATGCTAGAACTTGTATGAGTCTGTTGTGTGTTCTCTTCAAAAACACATTCTTTATATAAAAATTATAACAAGTCGTAATAGCATTGTCTGTAATGACCAGACAATGTCGTATTTCCGAAACATTCTGAGGAGAAGGACTTTCCAAAGAACTGAGCAGACGCTCAGTTCTTTGGAAAATAATTCACCTAATAAAATTCAAAAACTTGGTGGTACAAGATGGTTAGCACGTCATCATGTAGTTAAAATAATTTTATCTCAATGGGATGAATAATTGCTATTTTTTCGTTTGTCATATGAACATAAGCATACTTTGATAAAATAAAATAGTTACTTTAATATTTTTAAAATCAATTTTAAAAATGGTATGCGATGCTTATGTTATGTTTCAATCTGATTGATTATATTGAATCAAGCAAATTCGAAGATTTAATGATGTTATACAAACGATTACTTACGATTATTGTAATTCCAACTCATTTCAAAAGATTACGAGATAGAGATATTTTAAATTTGGATTTTGAAAAATATTCCATGCATTCTAGCTCTTTTTATTTTGGTTATGAATTTAGTGAAATTAGTAAAAAATTAATTCTGAAGATTTAAAAGATGTTAGAGATGTAAATCATTTTTGTTAAAATTATGCAAATTAAAGATCGTTTGCCAAACAATATTGATGTTATCGAAAAAGGCCCACTTTTTCATCCAAAAATAGCAACATCTCAAAATAAACAAAAGATTTCAACTATAGCTCATCTGTTTTCAAGGTTTAATAATGACATTAATGAATGTCAATGGGACAATTTATCGCACAAAAAAATGGGAGAATGTTGAGGATACAATACAATTTGGATTGAAGTACCATCAGATGTTGATGCTACAAACAACTTGCGCTTTAGAGAGATTTGTAATTTAGCTGTTTTTTCATCCTTACCTATATCTAATGCATTAGTGGAACGTGCATTCTCCCATTATAATGTAATTAAATCAAAATTTAGAAATAAATTATCAATTCCTGTAATCCAATCTATTTTATTCCTTAAATATTATATGATTGTTAGCAAACAAAATTGTACAAATTTGGAACTAACTGAAAAATGTACGAGTTCTTTAATGAAAATATGTATGATCATATTAATTCAGAAAACGAAAACAATGATATACTACAAATTTTCGATGGATACAAAAAGACAAAAATTAATGCTTATTCTAGTCCAGCTAATTTTCAAATGGTTATGGACAATATTTTACGTGATATTAAAAATTGTGCGTGCTATTTGGATGATATTTTAATCGGGGGAAGAGACAGTCAAGAATGTCGGAAAACATTAATGGATATCTTAGCGAGACTAGAAATATTTAATGTAAAACTAAATCTAGATAAGAGTATCTTTTTTGTCAGATCCTTGGAATTTTTAAGTTTTCGGATATCTGGGAAAGGTAAACAACCGTCGAAAGAGAGAATTGTATATATATTGAATTGTCTAACACCGTCAAATGTCATGCAGTTAAAATTATCAATGCTAAATTTTTATAGGAATTTTATTCCAATGGGTCCAGATTTGTATAATATAAATTACTACGTAAAGGAGAAAACTTTGTCTGGTCTGCGGAGTGCGAATTAGCATTCCAGAAAAGCAAGTGTGCATTGTCGGAAAAATCCTTATTAATATTTTTTGCCCCATCGAAACCATTATACCTAACAGTTGATGCGTCTGCGTATGGTGTGGGAGCAGTCTTGTCACAAGGGCAAGAAAATCAGCAACTTCCGATAGCTTTTGAGTCGTCATCGTTAACTAAGGCACAAAAAAAAAAAACTATAAAGCTTCCTTATGCAGCTGACTAGTCATATTTGATGTCACAAAATTCCAAAAATATCTTTGTCATTTACAATTTTTACAGATCACCAGCCCTTGAAGTCATTATTTTCGGAATCTAGGAGTATTCCAGGAAGGCAGCTGCTAGAATTATTCGATGGTCGGTCCGCTTACAATTACAAGATTGTGTACAAAAAGGGAGCAAATATTCCGCAAACGGATGTCATGTCTCGTCTTCCTAGTGAATCCCAAGTACGGGATCAAAATTGTAATTTTCTGTTTTTGTCGACACCACTAATTTCTCCGGAAATTGTCGCACACATACAATAAGGGATGGGTTGTTGTCAGAAGTAATGAATCAAATTAAATCGGGATGATACAAGCCCAGCGCCCCTGAGCTGAAGTATAGGGTGTTCCAAAATGATCTTTACAACTTTGATCATTTGCATATTTCAGAAATGGGGATAGGTAGAAAGGTGCGGTTTGCGGAATAATATTCACACACACCTAGTTTTAGTAGCTGTTTAACAGGGTTCAATGTGTGCGCCATATACGCAGGATATCGAAGCGATATTCCAGTTCCTCCCATATCCGGCCTAGCATGTCAACATTAACGTGTTAACATTAACGTGTGCAATTGCTGCTCTGATGAGAGCTCGCAGTTCCTGCAGGTCTCGCATCGGGGACTGGTAGTAAGTATCCTTCACAAAGCCCCAAAGAAAAAATTTAATGGGAGTTATGTCTGGAGACCTTGGGGGCCAGGAAATGGATCCTCCTTTGTCAATCCAGCGACCTGGAAATGTGTCGTCCAAAGCCTTCCTAACGATCGAGGCCCAGTGAGGAGGGGCACCATCCTGCTGCAGCATGATGACAAGTTGCAGTTCTTCGATCTATGGAAATGCAAACTGTTCCAACATGTCCAGATAAACAGTCGAGGTTATTGACGCCTCTGCAAAGAAAAACGGTCCCACCACACGGTCATAAAGCAGTCCACACCACACGTTTACCTTTGGACTGTCGCGCACAATTTCGATGCTAAAATGGGGGTTCTCAGAGCCCCATTTCCTCACATTGTGTCGGTTTATCTTCCCGGACACATGAAAGCAAGCTTCGTCCGTGAACATCACCTTTTTCAGATAGTCTAGGTCATCGTCGATGCGACTCAGAATCTCAATTGCAATGCTTTGCGCTTTGGCCTGTCATCACGTTGAAGCGCATGCAGCAGCTGCACCTTGTAGGCATGAAGCTTCAGTCTGTTGTGTAGCACACTGTGCACCCGTGGTGGTTGGTAGTTGCAACTGTCGAGACGCTTGACGGATTTATTTGGTTGGGCTCCGGATAAATCCTGTTGCATCCGTTCCACATCTGCATCATTTGTGCTCGGACGCCCAGAACTCGTCCTTTTCAGGACATATCCGGATTCCTTGAACCTCGTGTACCACTGTCTGATGGTCGGACATGATGGTAGTGTGCTTCTGTACGTGTCCGGAAGTTCCGCTGGACCTGGGTGTCAGATTTGGTCTCTATCAACCATTCCACACATTGTGCCATGTCTGCTGGGAATGGCCATTTTCGTCAATAACTAACCTGCAAAAACAAAACTTTAGATGCATGTGAACATTATGCCGCAAACCGCATCTTTCTACCTATACCCATTTCTGAAATATACATGATCAAAGTTGTAAAGATCATCTTGGAACACCCTGTATTATAATGTTACGAAATTATTCATCGGTTTCAAAAAACTGCCTGTTCTATGGTGACAGAATAATCATTCCAAAATTCTGACATCCAGAAGTACTAAACATTATTTACCAAGGGCATAACGGAATTCTTAGGTCAAAGTTATTCGCTAGATCTTACGTCTGGTAGAGGACTATGAATAACGATATTCAAAGAATTGTACAATCGTGTGGTGCGTGTCAAAAAACGCAAAAACATAGGAATAGATCCGTCATGTTCCCATGGCCAAAATCCAAACATTCTTGGAAGAAAGTCCTCTTAGATTTTTTTTTTATTTTCAGCGGCAGACATTTTTTATTATTACAGATGCGTATTCGAATGGGTTGAATGTTTTCAAATATCTTCTATAAATGTAACATCGGTCTTATCTAAATTAAATGAAGTTTTTTTCTCGTTTTTCAACTCCGTCATGTCTTGTATGATAATGTCCACCGTTTCAATCGGGAATTTCAAATTATTGTAAATCAAAAGGCATTAAATTACTGTTTTCCCCGTCATATAGTCCGGAGTCTAACGGGTTAGCGGAGCGGTCAATCCGAACCTTTAAAAATATGTTGAACAAGGCTCTATCAGCGAAGAAACAACCACTGTCTGAAATCTTAACACAATGTCTTTATAATTATCGGTCTACGCCTTCTTCCATGACCTCCTAAGTCCTATTCTCCTATGTCAGTCATGTTAACGTCCGACCCTAGTTCACCTCTATGTTTTAAACCCAAAATCTAAAGTAATCGGTGGGAAAATTCGCAAGAAAGTCAGGTTCGAAATCGACTCGACTCAATCTACAACGTGTAACCTTAAAAAAAGTCTCAAAGTTGTCGTCGGGCAACAGCAACGTCTCTGCAAAAATTTAAAATTAATGATCCTGTCTTGGTCAGTCGTAGGGAGGAAAAAGACCCAATAAAATGGGTTACAGGTAGAATTTGTAAGTCCTTAAGCAAATGTTTATACTTAGTAAGAGTTAGTCCCAATAATATGATTAGAAAAGTCCATATCAATCAATTGCGGGTCAGTCATTTTAAAAGATCATTTACATCCTCTGTATTTGCTTTTTTTGATGACAATTCTGAATCACGTATTTCGAATCATGAATCTAGAAATCAGTCAGGGAATTCTACTGGAGTGTCCCTCTAAAACCAGTAGACAGTCTTGCACAACCCAGATTGGGGTCAAGTTCAAGAGTCACTCGTTATAGGTCACATAGGCGGTGTAGTAGGCCTCCGCAAAGGTTTAGCCATAGTGACTATACATAACTAATAATGTCGATAAAATTATATGATGTAAAAAGTATTGTTCTTTTTATGCGATAACTAGTTCTCTGAAATTAATTAAAAACTCGTCAATTAGGATAAACATTGGTCAGTTTAAAGGAAATCGTTATATGTCACGAGAGATCATCCTTTGTATTAATAGAACTGATTTATGTTTCTTTTTAGACTGATTTTGTAAAGTTGATGTTTAATTTAAGGGGGCAACAACAGTTATTAAATAAAAATAAAATTGTTTATATTTAAAAAAATAATTCAAATATTAGTTATTTTCTAATCACACTGGCAGATGCAGAGAGGCTGCTGCTCCTCTAAAGAAGTTCGGTTCAATTACCTTTTAATTAAAAACAATGCTTCGATTATAAAATTATTTTCTAATCGCAAATTACCCGAAATTATAAGTTTTGTAGAAAAATTGGATTTTTACAGAATGGAAAATGTTTAAAATTAACGTTTTAAAATTATGTAAGAAGAAAAAAACAAAATTTATTTTATCAAAAAATATACACTGTGTATATAAAATCTTCAAACAGTATTATCTGAATATATCTTTCTAATCGTTATTTTTCACAACACACTTTTTTTACATATTTTTCCGTTCAAAATATAAAATCTTCAAACAGTATTATCTGAATATATCTTTCTAATCGTACATTTTTCACAACACACTTTTTTTACATATTTTTCCGTTCAAAAAAAAAGTAATAATAATGAATACTCAGTGCAGAAAATTTGCATTCAGTAAAAGCCAGTCATCTAAAAACTTTCCAACTACAGCACTAAAAATTTTTCTGGATTCGCCAATTAAAGTTCAATCATTGACTTTCAGTGCCAAAACACTACGTAAAAAATTACGGCTAAACAATTTTTCTTATGAAATAAGTGATTTTTTAAAACAATTTTTAAATGGCAAATATGGATAAATTGTTTTATATTTATCCATATTAATTGGATAAATATAAAACATTGGATGAATTGGATACAAATGAAGTTTTGCAACATTATAATGAAATTGGAAATAAGCAGTAAAATTTCTATAATAAATTTATGCATTATTTTATAATGAAAGAAAAAACATTTCAATAGTGCACATTAATGATTCAGTTACACCTATCATGTTGTTGAACTAATATTAAGAAATTATATTTTATATTTATCCATATTAATTGGATAAATATAAAACATTGGATGAATTGGCTACAAATGAAGTTTTGCAACATTGTAATGAAATTGGAAATAAGCAGTAAAATTTCTCTAATAAATTTATGCATTATTTTATAATGAAAGAAAAAACATTTCAATAATGTGCATTAATGATTCAGTTACATCTATCATGTTGTTGTACTAATATTAAGTATAAGGTATTTTAAAAATCATCTAAAAAAATTAATATGAAAAATAAGCTTTTACAAATGTTTATGAGAGTTACTTTTTTTAAATTTAAATTTTGATAAAGTTTGATTATTATAATCCTTGTCCTTTAACGAACATTTAACCTCCACTGTATATATAAGTAAAAAAAAGAATTGTGCTTCCTATGAAAAATTTGAAAAAAAAAAACTGACTATTTCTAAAGATAAAACATAGACTGCTCAAAATTAGGAATTGAAGATTCTTTGTTTTCAACAGGATAATGATCCTAAGCATTCAGTAAATATAACAAGGTTGTAGATGCTTTACAGTGTGAGAAGATAGCTAAAAACTCCTCCACCATCACCAGATCTTAACTCTATTGAGAACTTGTGGTATTTATTAGATTTGCAAGCGAATCAAAGGAAAATTCACAACAAAACAGAATTTAGGCAAGTTCTCAGTGAAGATTGGCTGAAAACCAGTGCAAAAATAATTAGAGTTTTATTTAAAAAATGCATTTTAAGTTTCGAAATCTTTGATAAATTTAAAAAAAAATTAAGGTACCATCTATTTTTATGCGATATACTGCATTTTTCATTTTTTTATAATGATAAAATCAGAGCAGATTTCATTTTTCTAGATAAAATTATTTGGAAAACATTGAATCAAACAATAGTATTTACAGTTTAAATTATTCACCACCAGGCGCAGCACTGTCACGCCACATGCAAGTTGTAATAGGAAGTTTAACATTGAGCTTCGCTACTGTATATATTAATATTATACTGTGCTAATACCGTCACAAAAATTGACGATTTTATTGTTACAAAAATTGGGAAGATTACAAGCAACATGAGTCGGTGGTAAACCATTCGTTTGATACTTTGGACCGGGTTCAATTCCTGAGTCCCATACCTCCAATTTTATGGAAGGGATCTGAACCTAGCTTATTGAATCTCATCTTTCAACCTTCCAGTTGATCCCACTATGTGTTGGCCGGCCTGTGATGGCTTTAAAAGTCGTCATCGCCAAATAAAGTATATCTCATGAGCGATATGGTAACTTGGTTTAAACCAGTGTTTTCAAACTGGGGTTACAGCCAGTGGCGCCGAGAGAAATCCCGGCCCCCGGTACGAACCAGGTTTTGGGCCATATATATAATAAATTCTTATTGTTAGGAAGCGGCCCGTGCCCTTCAATCTTCTACGGGCCCGGGGAATTTGTTTCCTCTTCCCCGCCTTCTCGGCGCCAGTGGTTACAGCAAGAATAGCTACAGCAGAAAATTTCTGGATATTACTGTATTTATAACCCTTTTGCTGATTAAATGTTTAGACACCAGGGGTGCGAGTCTATTGCAAGGAGGCACGCAAGAATTAACAAAAACAATCATTTTTGAGACAAGCAAGCAAAAAATTTCAAACTGGTGTCTAAAAAATTAATCAGCAAAAGAGTTATAAATACAGTACGTGGTACTCTTTCTTGAGTGGAAAGGGGTCCTCTAAAAGCTTTGACTCCTTCTTATTAAAAACAAAATCCTTGTCCTTTAACGAACATTTAGCCTCCACTGTATATATAAGTAAAAAAAAAGAACTATGCTTCCTATGAAAAAATTAAAAAAAAAAAAACTGAAGATAAAATATATATAAGTAAAAAAAAAGAACTATGCTTCCTATGAAAAAATTAAAAAAAAAACTGAATATTTCTAAAGATAAAACATAAAAACATAAGATTCCCCAAAAGATAAAACATAACATAACCATAAAAGATAAAACATAAGACTCCCCAAAATTAGGAATTGAAGATTCTTTGTTTTCAACAGGATAATGATCCTAAGCAATCAGCAAATATAACAAGCTTGTAGATGCTTTACAATATGAGAAGAGAGCTTAAAACTCCCTCCACTATCACCAGATCTTAACTCTATTGAGAACTTGTGGTATTTATTAGATTTGCAAGCGAAAATTCACAACAAAACAGAATTTAGGTAAGTTCTCAATGAAGATTAGCTGAAAATCAGTGCAAAAATAATTAGTTTTATTTAAAAAATGCATTTTAAATTTCGAAATCTTTGATAAATATAAAGAAAATTAAGGTACCATCTATTTTTATGCGATATACTGCATTTTTTATTTTTGTTATAATGATAAGCGCTTCGCTACTGTATATATTATACTGTGGTCCTACTGTCCTGGGGCGTCATCGCATCTAGTATTTCTCTCTCGTCTTGTTGTCCGAGTCAATGCTCATGTCGTCCTACCTACTGTCCTGGGGCGTCATCGCATCTAGTATTTCTCTCTCGTCTTGTTGTCCGAGTCAAAGCTCATGTCGTCCTACTCTCCCGGGACAATTGTTGTCTTGTATCATCTCTGAGATAGAGAATTAAAACTTGTTACATGTTAAATTGTGTCTCTCGACGTTTATTTTCAACTGCGACACGTAAAAACATATCAAATTCCAACTCCGCGTCTTTGTCGTAGAGGGGGCAGAGGGGATAAGTATCTGCTTTGAGCTCTTTCCCCTAGCTAAAGAAACTTTGATTCTACCCAAACCAAGGTGTGAAGTATCATACTGATGGTTGAATGGTATTGGAGTAGTGAAAGACACAGCATCATGAACAATCCCTTCGAGATACCACGCGAAATTTCGTCGTATTTAGCCTTCTACTTATATTGGAGAATCAGGTAGTGACTGTTTCTTTCTTCAGCTTTTTGACCTGTATGGTAACTCTCTGCGATTCATGTTCTAAGACTAAAACAAAAAAATGTGATACCAGCAACTTTCATAGTGACTGTTTCTTTCTTCAGCTTTTTGACCTGTATGGTAACTCTCTGCGATTCATGTTTTAAGACTAAAACAAAAAAATGTGATACCAGCAACTTTAAGCTACTGGGATATATTTCCCAATTAGATATCTTTAGGTCATTTGCTGGCATCTTTGATGCGAATAAGGTTAATCTTTAGGTTTTTATTCCTTCTTTTGGGGATAGGAGATTTACAAATTGGAATGTGCATTCAGCCAGAGTTACACTATACTGAGATAGATCTGGATCTTTTAAGGTACTCTTGAATTCTAAGGCTACATCCTAAGTGCCAGCGTCCAGCGTGCGCGTGCGTGCCGTAGCTTATACGCGCTACCATTTCGCCTATCTCCTGGCGTCCAACGTGCCAGCGTTTTTCTGAAATGTAGAGATGGCGTCAAAGCGAAAACTTCGTATACTAATTACGATGGAAAATATCTACTACCATGGTCTATAAATGTATATGGTCCTCCCACTTCGACGCCATTGCTGTAAGATTTTGAAATCCCACCACTAGAGTGCGCTGTGTTCCACGTCGTATAGAATTCGTACTTGTAACTTGACCTAGGTTGTTGTTATAGAAGTAATTTTATTTATTTTTTGACGAAATATGCCAAATGGTGACAAATCTCAAAGAACAGAAACCAAACTAATAAACTAATACATAATTTAAATGCTTAAATGAGACAATTTTTCGCATAATAGGGACAGTAGCAGAAAAGGAATTTTCAATTTTTGATATATTTTAGGGATTTTTCGAAAGTATGGCAACACTACGTACACTAATACTTGTGTGCTTTTTTAAAAAATTCCTTATATAAAAACTATAACAACATTTTATTGTACCAGTAATTTTTCAGATTAAACCTTTCTACAAGACAATATAGATTAACACAATGGAGCGGATCGTTTCTTATCGTCTTATTAATACACATCATCGACACATTGTCACCGCACTAATATAAACATCCATTCTTTAGTAAAATTATAAAATAAATATCATCATTGGTAAATACAGTCAAACCTCACGTCACCGCACTAATATAAACATCCATTCTTTAGTAAAATTATAAATAAATATCATCATTGGTAAATACAGTCAAACCTCATTAAGATGAACTCGCTTAGGACAAATTTTTGATAGTAAGAACTATCTTTCCCATCCCTGGCCTGGCGTATATTCAAATAATGTTAAATTATTTGTTTATGACAAACTCGCTTAATACAAATTCTCCGTTAGTATGAAAGAATTTTCAAGGTCCCACGTATTCATGCTATGGTTCATTAAGACAAATTTGTTTCCTTTTGTCAAATACACAGTACATCTCAGCCTTAATAATCCAATTCACACCAAACGCTTAAGTTTCGATGATTTTACAGTTGTTAGCTTAAGATTGCAGTTATACC
The DNA here is from genome assembly GCA_000484575.1 of Olivierus martensii. Taxonomy (NCBI): domain Eukaryota; kingdom Metazoa; phylum Arthropoda; class Arachnida; order Scorpiones; family Buthidae; genus Olivierus; species Olivierus martensii. Next base: position 15,240 of record AYEL01088948.1, on the reverse strand, counting down.
GGATCAAGTCTTAAGCTCCCATACGAAACAATAGGATTTCTTCTCCAGTTCCGTTTTTACTGGTAAGAGGATCAAAGAATCGGCCCCAAGGATGACATACCTGTCATTAGATCTAGTAAACAACTGCAGCTAGCCGTGATTTCATGTACTATATGTTGTCCGAATTACTTTAAAAATTAATTTAAATAAACCACAACTGTTCAAATCAAGTAATTTTTTTATTTTTATTTTAAAAATAGTAATATTGTACTTATCTGGTCTCAATGGAATTGTGTAATAATGTATTGAATATGTTTGTTGCAGGTTCGGAACTTTTTAATAATGCGCTTTTTTAAAATACGGTAGAAGCCGCTTTCCGAAATCACAATTTTTCTTTCAAATGTTCACGTATTTAAAAATATTAAATTTGAAATAAATTCTTATTAAATTTGATTTTTTTTTTCGTTTTTGTTCAGTAAAGGATCTATGTGGTGATAGAACATTGTATAACATTAAAAATGATATGCATGATTTAAATTATGCTTTGCTCAACATACGTTTAAAGCTGGGTTCACATTATGACTGACATGATCAATTCTATGTCACGTTTCCATAGCAACAGAGTCGTTTCGTCCAGTTATACGACCAACCAAGTTTCGCCCGGTTGAATATTTGGTCTATTCGCTGTGGTCCGCCAACAATAACCAATTGGAGTGTTTTCTGAACAGCCAATCGTATTTTCTTTCTTTGGCGGGTAGTTTGCGATGTTTAATCGCCATCCTTGCTGATAAAGATTTTATCAAAAAATTAATAAATGAAGTTCGGCAGTATCCTTGGATATATGATATACGTCACCACGATGATTTTCTGATTGTAAGTAATATTTATCAGACGATGATTCGTTGTATTATCAAAATATAACAACAGCTCTGATTGGCTAATAAAAAAGTCATTAGACAATCAGCGGTATAATGTGAACTGCTTGGCTCGAAGTCGGTGGAATCGGTCCAGTCACTTGTAGTGTGAACCACCTTAACTTGGTTTAATGAATAGATGATGTCATTTCCTCCTATTTATGACGTCATTTCCTATTTATAATACGAACGACTGTTTAGACAAACAAATTTTGTCAGTCCCATAAGATTCGTCTTAATGAGGTTCGACTGTAATACATAATAATACTGTATTCAGCAACACCAACATGATGAGAATCAGTTATCTATCATCGTGAGTCTGTCAACTGTGCATCTACTTAAGTGTCTTATCGTTACTGTACATAGCAATATTCATTTACAGTGTCGATTTTATTTAAAATTTTTAAATATTTGCCAAGATGCCAAGAAATGATTTTACACTTTCAAGTAAAATTGCTTGGCTGGATAAAATTAAAAGCCAGCCATTTAATACAAGCCATCATAGACTCCTGATGTAACTGGTGTACCAAAATCTACCATAGTGCATTTTCTATAAGAAAATCAACTGCGTGAGCGTGAGGAGTGGGCATTATAGAAAGAAATTCCAGGAACATCCAAAAGAAAATGAGGAGTGGGCATTAGAGAAAGAAATTCCAGGAACATCGAAAAGAAAGCGTGATGCGGATCCAGAAGTTGAAGAAGCATTAGATCAATGGTTTTCTATAGTTAGCAGGCGAGCCGTGAATATCAGCGATCCAGTGTTGAAGTAGTAGTCAGAGGAGATCGGTAAAAAAACTAATAATTAGGTACCATTTTAATAAATCATTAAAATAGGTACCTAATTATTATTTTTTTATCTATTGTTTATTTACCTATGAATTACATATTTTATTTTAGAATTTATTACTTCTTTGTTTAACTGGGACAGCCGCTTCATTGGAACAAAATGGCTTAGTTCCAACATGTCCCATTTAAGCTGAATCCACTGTATTTCACTTGATTTATGCAGTTTTACTTCAACACAAATAAAATGAAAATATATATATATTTTTTTAAATTTATTTAAAATAAATAGTAGTGATGTGGATAAAGTATATGATTTATTCATTTGAAAATGTCTGTAACATGAAATCTGACAAGAGGGAAAAAATGCATACACTACTGAGATTAAAATTTTTAAATAGCAGGCTAATATGCTTTAATTTTAATGAAAAATGAATTTTTTTATATGATAGAAAATTAATTGTTAACACATTTTAATTAGCTTTTAATTAATGAAATATTGGTGCATTTAATTCCTGATATCTACTGATCTAAATTTAACATTATTATTTCATTTTTGGAAAAGGTCTTAAAAAATTCATGTCAATGCAATCTTTATTCAAATCAAATTGGAAACCTATTATTATTTTAAATAAAAATCTCAAAAATGTTAAATACATACTGCATTCTGTCAGTGCTTTCAACATAAGAACTATCTCTTTGAAAAGAAGTCTGTAAATAGAGTTTGCCTTTTTTTATATTTAATTTAGACTTCATCCACAAATTTTCAATTTTATTTTTTCTTATACCAAATAAAGTTAATAAATAATCTGAACAAAAATAATCAACAAAAGTTAATAAATAATCTAAAACCAAATAAATAATCTGTTGTCCATTATTACAAAATGCTTATTGTTCAAATTCCTTTACATATTCCAAAACTGTTTCATGATCATTCAATTCCTCTTCCAATAAAGTCTCTATATGAATTGAGTTTGATATAATCATTTCAATTAAATCACTGGCTGTAAAATTTTCATATTCATGATGGACAAGATTTTTGTTAAAATTTTATGATGATAGTTCTCAGGAAGAGCACTCAGTTCTTCTCCTATGTCAAAGTTATTAATCTCTTGCATTCCTTAATTGGTGAAATCTATAAAGAAACCTAGCTTTTTTAAAATACTGAATAGTTAATTGTGAAACTTCTTGTCATGCAACATAAATCCATCTCTCTGCATCCAGAATAGTAAATGATCAACAACGCTTCTTTTGGTCTAATGTCAGTTATTTTCTTTTACTGCTTTTTAACATCTCTAAGGAAAGCTTAATCACAGCAACAGAAAAAATTGCATACAATTCTCAAAGAAGAAAAGTAAAATATAAACCGAATCAAACTAGCCAAATTATAGCCCAAATATTTTTAATTTTATTGCTACACGACGCTCTTCCGATCTAATAAAATATTCTGGCTATAATTTAGTAAAACTAGCTAATTATAGCCCAAATACTTTTAATTTTATTGCAATAAAATATTCTGACTATAATTTGACTAGTTTTGGTTTGATTTTTCTCAATTCTCAGGTGTTTGTATTTACAGTAATAAGTAAACCATGGATTTATAAGTCATCAACATGTTTGTATTTACAATAATAAATAAACCATGTTATAAGTCATCTGCAACCATCTCAAGGCATGACTAATCAATGTTATAAGTTTTCTATCTCAAGGCATAACTAATCAATGTTATATGTTTCTCTTTCACAAATTCTTTTGAATCTCAAGACAAGACTAATCAATGTTATAAGTTTCTCTTTCACAAATTCCTTTGGCTAATCTTCTAACAATGTTATAAGTTTCTCTTACACAAATTCCTTTGGTTAATCTTCTAAACCCCTAAATAAAATTTAAGAATTTTATTTCAAATCAAAAAGTGTCCATCTTATTAGAAACAGTTGTTCGAGATACAAGATAGAGAGGTGTGTCCAGGATATAGAGGTTTGGACATATAGTAAAATATAGGCTATTGTCTGGTTCCAGGAAAAGTCGTTCAACATAGACAGGTGTCCAACATATAGAGATGTCCAACTTGACAGGTTTTACTGTATATTATTAAAATTATTAATATTTATTCAAATTCCTATTATTCTTTCATATTATTATTAAAAAATTGCAAAAGTTTGGTTAATTTTAGAAATGTAATTGTCAAGCAACAGGACAAAGAACAAGTTCAGTAGTAACAACAAGAGAATGACATGAGATTAATTATCACAAGAAATGTAAACAAAAAATCAGCTGATTTGTTACTCTAACTAATATAATCTATTATTCATCTAGTATTTGGTTTTTGTGTTATTTATGTGAATAAAGATCAGCTGTATTAGAAATCATGAATTTATGGTAAATATTTTATTTACATTATATATTTTGTAAACAAAAATAAATATGCATTCGTGAAAAAATGAAATATGGTCCATTTTGATGGATATGGTTTTTATCTGCAGGATTTCATTTAAATTAGGTCATAAGAAAAAAATGCAGTCTGCCAATGACAGGCAAAAAATATTTATGCTTTAAGGCAAATAATATTGACATGTCATCAATGTCTTACCTGTGATATAAAATTTCCAACAATGTCATGTCATAGTACCACCACTAATGATCAAACTTCATTGCTGAGAATGGAACTTCTGATTTTAATATTATGTCTATGAGAAATTGACTCTTGGTTTATGAGTTCTTATTTTATGAGTAACATTCAAGAATGAATTAACTTGTAAAGTTACTACTTGTATATTTTTTCATATATAATCAACTAACAGATATTTCTTAGTTTTTGAGTTCCATTTTTACAAGGTTTCAAATAAGAAATATATTTAAAAAAAATATGGAAAAAATGAACTTTAATTGCAATAAATAAATGCTAAATATACAAAAAGGCATTTCAAACCAAATACATAAGTATACAGTACAGTATAACTGGACTGGTAGCAATAAAAAATTTTTTTCACAATATCGACAGCAGTTCATATAATTTAATTAATTTTTTTTAATAATTATGATGTAATTTCATTCAACAAAAGTTTCATAACTCTTGATTTTTATAAATAACTTCTGAACATTTTGGTTGAATTTCTTCATCTGACAGCTTGTTTTGTTCAGAGGAGGTTATTTTGTTCAGAGAAGTCAAAAAACATCAACGAAGTTATTGGATGACTAAGATTTCATATATAAATATATAAATGTTTTCTGCAATCTCATATACAAAATAAAAAGTTGTGAAAAAAAAAAAAAAATGCTTATACTGTAAAAAGAGAGTAAAATATTCTATAAATTTTGAAAATTTCAGATTTCATCAAAAATTAAACATGATATGATAATTTTAATATTTTGCATATTAATTAAGTTTAATTTTAATTATTTGCTGACATGTGAATACAGACAAACTGAAATGAAAGGCACTCAAGGGGTTAATAAGAGTGTTTCAAACAGATGAGAAAAATTATTTTTATATACAAAATGCTTTTGCTAAAATCTTAAATAGAATACAGAAACTTAAGAGTTTAAAAAATATATTATTCTTAGTTTGTAGTCCATTGAAATTCAAGACACTATGTTTTAAATTTTTAATTTTTTATATAAAAATAAATTATAAAAATTTACTACTATGCATTAATTAATTCTGAAAAAAAAATTAAAAATACCTATATATTCTAACACAACTATCACTACAAGCAACAGCTAATAAACCAAGCCGAGGTAATATTTCATCTGAAGATGTGTTTTTAAATAAGGAAGAATCTTCCCAACATCCATTTGGACACCATTCCATATCCCAGATTTCTCCATAATCAATTGCTATACCAATACAAGTTGGTGGTATAAGTTTTCTATATTAAAATATAAAGTAAAAAAAATTAATATATATTAGCCAAAAGTATGTTATTTAAAAAAAATCTTACTTAATATTATTTCGATTATTTTCCAAGAATCCAACATCCCATAATTGTATCATTGTGCATTCTAATTTTGTTGGAATCAAGCTGTGAAGTTTATTAGAATCACGACAGCAACTTAAAGCAATATATTGTTTAGATTTAGCCTTTACAGTTGTCGGACACCATGCACTTGACCATACTGGTCCACCAACATAAAATAGTCTTTGAGAACCACCATCTGAATTATTATTTAAAATTTTATGATTATTATTATTATAATAAATTTTTTGTGGAAAAAATTATTACAATTCTAAATTAAAACTAAAATTAGATTATTAATAATTTCAATATGAAAATTAATTAAAAAATACTAAATAACAAACCAGTAATATGAGCAGTTTTAAATAACTCTAATTGGAACCATTCCATTTTTGTCTCTTCTTTAATTCTGATTTTTATATTAGCAGATTTTTTTTGCAGGGGTAAATATTTTTGAATAATACTGAAATATTAAAAAAATTAATATATTATTACATTTTATTACAATATATAAATAAAACTATTAATATTATACTAAAGAAATGAGTCAATAAATTAATAACATAAGCACTGAGGGTCAAAATTTTTTTTAAACATGTATGCTAGTTTTAAAAGAATTTTGGTTCTAAAGGCTAAAAAGATCTCAGATTTGGTTCATCACAGCTTTGCTTTAAAATTTTGTTAATAAGTCACTGAATGAAATTAGTAATGAAAAATTATCACATGAAATCTATTTTGTGGCTAATCATATATAATAAAGGAATAAGCATGTGGAATCCATGTTTCTGCGCATGTGCGAACTCCCGCACCAGAAGTGTCGCCATTACTATTCTCTCTCGCTTTGAATCTTTAATCGCGTCTCTTACTATTTTCTCTCGCTTCGAATCTTTAATTGCGTCTTTTAGAAAACCTAAACTCAACTCCTCTCACTTCAAATCTTTAATTGCGTCTTTTAGAAAACTAAATCCCAATCTTTTTATAAATTTTGCTTTAAATTATCATAGTTTACTTCCTATTTAGGTTTGTATACTTTTTGTTATTTGACTTCAATTTGTCTTTTTCAATGGAAAAATGTTGACTGTTCCCTGGCTTGAGAGTTCAGTTTGCATTTGTGTCGAGGCTACATAAATGTTGCATTTAAATAATATTTAATTTATTTCAGAAATTATAATTTTTTATTTTAAGATAAAAATTATAATTATTACCTAAATAACTGAATCGGTAACTTTAGGATAAAAATTATAATTATTATCTAAATAACTGAAAAGGTAAATCGATAGTTTAGTTAGTGCATTTCATATGAAAAGAAAATTTCAAAGTTTGGTCTGGAGAAAAAAACAAGCAAAAACATTATATACAAGGTTACAGGGCCACCGAGAGAAATTTTTGGGCCCATGACAAGCCTATGGTCTGTGCCCCACTTAAAATGTGAATCACTTTGATTTAATAAAAAAGGTCACAATAAAATATTAAACATTTATTTAAAAAAGTGTACAATAAATTCAAATTTCAATACATTACATATCATATTATATATAAAATAGTTTATTTTGTCAGGACCTCTTTCGGTGGTAGACAGTGCCTCTGGCAGTGGCCCGCAAATTATTGGATACATTATGTGATACATTAGAGCCCAATGGTCAGGCCCTATTCGATGTTGAGCCCGTGACAATAATCTCATATGTCACCCCCTCTCAGCGGCCCTGCAAAGGTTATGCTAAATAAATGAAAAATCTCAAATTTGACAGATAAGAAAAAAATGTTTCATTTTTGGTGTATTTGGGCACATGGTGACCAGGGGCTAACTAGCTCCGAATATATTTACAAAAATTATAAAACTTGAATATTTACAGCTTAACATTGGTCAGAAGTCTTAGTAGTGCCTTTTTCTTTTGCCAGTGAAACTGTTTGTTGCTTTTTTTGTGTGCAGTGCTTTCATATTTTTATGATGTAGCATCCTAAATTCTTTATCACAGTGGTACCCAACCTTTTTGGAAGCAATGTCATTATAAAGAGCAAAAATGCTGTGCATGCCACTTTTTAAAAGGTGATTTACACAAGAAAAATAAAACACAAATAGGTTACTTATTTTATTAATTAATCACAAGCATAAGATTATATTCATTACAAAATCAATTAGAAATTAATAAATTTCTAATATGTGATCTAATTGTGTAATTTGAATGTGAAGCAAAATCTAAAGCAGGGATTCCCAAAGTGCGGCCCGCGGGCCAAATGCGACCCTCAAACCAATGCAGCCCGGGATGTCAGATCATCTGCCATCTTGAATTCATAGAGATAATTTATATTTTTACAAAATATAAATAAATTTTATCATATAATAAAAATTGTTCAGTTAAAAAATATATATATAAGTGCTTTCAAATATGTTTTCATTATTTGGAAGCACTTTAAAAAAATACATGTAAAAGTGCTTTCAAATATGTTTTCATTATTTGGAAGCACTCATATATGTGAAAAAACTTTCTCAATCGTGAGTATTAATAAGTCCAAATTGAGATCAAAATTAACTGATGAATTTTTACCAGCGGTGTTAAGGATATTTTCAACCGACTTAGAACCAAGACTTATTAATATTATTTAAAAAATAATTGCACAAATTACACACTTCAGATTGATGAATTTATTTATTTATTTTTTTATTTGAAATTATTTAGTTTTTTTTTTAATTATTTTTGAAATGTGTTATTTTAAATAATTTGTATTATAAGTAATTATTGTCAATGTGTTATTTTAAACAGTTTGTAATGAAAAGTGTTTATTATTGCTACTAAATAAAGAACGACATGTAATCTTTCCCTTGTGTCTAACTTTTTATCAATTTGAACATATTTTTCCTTAACACTTTTTGGCTCGCCAAATATTTTGGAATTTACAATTTGGCCCACCTAGGAGAAACTTTGGGAATCCCTGATCTAAAGTAACAGTGGATCATGCCACTGCCCTGTGCCCTTCTTACTTTATTTTGTGCCATGGGTTGGGTGCCACTGCTCTATCATATTAATGTTTCATCAATTTTCATATCTCTATCTGCTTAATGTCTTGATGAAAACATTCTCCCTGTTTCTCATTTACTGCACATAGATTTTCTAGAAGTCCAAATGTGCATTCAAGAAATTAATTATAATACTCATTGAGCATTCTTAAAATTTTGAACTTTATCAACATGTTTTTAACAATAAATGCATATTCAGGGTATTTTCTCAAATTTACAAGAATATCGCCAATTTGACAACAAATCACTAAATAGGGCAACTATTTGCAGTATGACATTTTTATTGTATTTTTCAGATTTGGCATCAAAAAATATATTAGAAACAGCTGAAATATTGAAAAAAGTTTTTCATTATAGGCCTATGTTGTTATTTATAATTAAAATACGAAAAAATATTTTTAAAGATAAAAACAAATTAAGGCATTAAATAGTTTATAGCCTCTCTCAAGATTATGCATTACTTTTGCTAAAAAAGCCATATGCTTTGCTCAGCAAAGATTTCAATACATCAAATCTTAAATAGTATGTGCTATAGATTCTAATATAGTACTCAGTATCAGAATCCATAACAGACACTATAAACAAAATCCTGGGTGAAGTGGTCAAACTTAGTTTTTATTTAAAAAAAATAAATAAATTTTAAACAAAATATATGAAACATGATGATAATTATTGATGATGAATTATATGCAATATATTAAAGATTCATAATATCCCAGATCTTTTATTAAATCTTAGATATACAGTCTAATTTGAATTTGATTCTAATTTACACTTTATATAGTCTAAATCAGAATCAAATTCAAATTCTAAATTCTTGAAATAATATAGCTTCGTATCTTTATAGAATAATCACCTATTTTATTTTTGAAATATTTATTTTTATTATAGCACTAAAATACAAAAATAATTATATGATGTAATTTATGATCAATCTATCATATTTTTGTTAAAATATAAAATTTTATAAATTTACATAATTTATAAAATTTGATATTCTAACAAAAAAATAATTAACAAAATAGTCTAAAGTTCCTAGTAAATATAGCACTTGAAGCAGTATAAAATATGAAGTTTTTTTATTACACAAACAATAAGTTTGTGTAATAAAAAAACCTTATATTTTATTTCCATTGATCATAATTAACAAAATATTTTTCCCTTATAAAATTTCTTCCTTATAATTTAAAAAAAGTTTTTTAATTTGTGTAATTTTCTCATCTTGATTTTTGTTGAAATATATAGCCATTGCTAATTATTTGAGTCTAAATAGCAGATAAAAAATAGAGAAGTAGAACCAAAATTAAAATATTCAAAGTTTCAATCAAAGAGAAACTGAAATGAACCAGTCAACACTGATCATGCAAAGAGGAGAACAATGTCTTGATTCTAATATTTGTATTGTATATTTTGAGTCATAACTACACTGTTATTTATACTAAAAATCAATAAAAAATAACATTATATGTAATATAAAAATAAATAGTTTCTATGCTGCATATAAACTACATATAAATGTTTCAAAGTAAAATCAATATTTTCTATACTGTAAACTTGTTTAAAATAGAAATAAACTCATTTTTATTAAATATTAAACATAGTTTAAAATTGTTTTTTGTAATACTATATATGAAAAATTGAAATGATTTAGTAACAAAATGCATCATAAATTCAAAATGCTTAATTGTGTTTGAACTGGAAATAAGAATGTACTGACAATTCCCTGTACACAATACTTTAACAGTTACAAAATTGCAGCAATTCTTGCATAACACTGTACTTATAATAAGGTTTCACTCTAACACAGTTTGAGCATTGTGATTAACTGCTATATTTTTTAACTTTTATGTGATAATTTTTCATTTCTATTTTTTTTTTTGCAAATCCTGCTATTGACTTGTTAGCCATTATGAAAAAATTGAGAAATCCCCATATTTTATGATTCCTTTGACTGAAAACAGCATAGAGTTCAAAAATGCCATTATGAAAAAATTGAGAAATCCCCATATTTTATGATTCCTTTGACTGAAAACAGCAGAGTTCAAAAGGGAATTTCAAAAATACTTAGTTCTATAAATATGAAATTTACAAAAGCAAGATCATGAAAAAAAAAAAAATCCCAAATTATTGACTTATTTTAAAAAAAGAACAGAAAATATAGGAAACCTAACTGCAGCAGAAGACAGAATTTTTTATTGAAGATATTCTGCAACAGAGAAGACATTCATTGTGAATAGCAACAAAGAAAAAAAGTTAAATGAATGTATATTACATATCAATGGTGGCTTTGGTAGCTTCAGTGTAGCTCCACAGCAGAAAGTCAATAGTTAATATGGAGAAAATACCTACTTAATTTTTAAAAATAATATATTTGTAATTTATTTGTTTATTGTAATGTAATATGCATAATATGCAAATATAATATGTATATATGCATTTATTTATGCATGTAAAATATATAATAAATATTTTGAAGCCATTTTTAAAATTAACCAAAAAACTGATGTGACTCTCATTGACCCAAAAAGAAACTGATTGTGGCTCTCAAGTATTTGAGATTTTCCTATATGGCTATTAATGACACGAAGCTTGACCACTCCTTTATATATCACAAACATTTTATAAACTGTGAAACTTGTGTGTATTAGTTTTTAATAAGTTATATTTTTAATAAAAATTAACTTTCAGTAGTTATATAAAAAATGAATATTTTTCAATAAAAACACAAAATGACTTTTATTAGACTTTTGAATGAATATTTTTATTAAACTTTAAAATGCAACATTCCTTTTTATTGATTCTTAATCCTACATAAAATCTTATGTAGTGTAAAACAGTGTTATAAGAATCTAAATACATGTATACTTCATTTTACAACACACTTTGCTTTTCAATCCTGAAAAACTGGAAGTGTGTGACTCAAAATTGAACCCAGCTCCTCCAAGGTGGTAATTAAAATGCTTTATCATGCAGCCATGTTGCTGGGTTGTTTAGTCCTAGTGCTATTGGTACTTAATGAATTATAGTAAATGTTCTTAAGTTTTTATATGCACTAACAAATGAGAGAAAAAGGCTCTGACTCACTTTACAAAGAAATTCACTTTGTAGCAATGGTCTGGAATATAATCACCATAATTGCAAAGTATGCCTATACCATATTATATGAGGATTACCTGAACTTTCATAGAGATTATCATATAAATTATTTTATTTTAGAATTCGTATATGTCAGCATTTTCCACTAAGGGCACTAGTCTATTGCAAGAGGAGCACACAGGAATTAACAAAAAACATCATTTTTGAGACAAACAAAAAAAAATTACAAATTAGGTGTTGGGAAAAAAATAGAATTAAAAAAAAATTTTTTAAAAAAAAAAAAAAAAAAAAAATTAAAGTTAAAAAAAAAAAAAAAGAATCAGCAAAAGGGTTATAAATATATATCCATATATCCAGAAAATTTCTGCTGTAGCTGTGTAAAGACAAAATATCAATTTAATTTAATGACTGAAAAGAATTGAGAATAGTGATATCTTCAATGACACCCTAATTTGAGGGAACTTATGCTGAAAAATAAGTTCATTCATTGCATTAAATATTATGTTGTATTAAACATATTGTAGGTTTCTTTTCCTGCTCGAAGGTGATTTAGGCATAAGAATGTACTCGTGAAGAACAAAAAAAAAACTTTTATTCTTGGAGCCATTTTCTACTATATATCCTTTTCCTGCTCGAAGGTGATTTAGGCATAAGAATGTACTCGTGAAGAACAAAAAAAAACTTTTATTCTTGGAGCCATTTTCTACTATATTTTTTTTTGCTTGGGGGCACTACCAACGGTAGTAACAACTTACACTCAGCCTTGACTGCATTTAACAAAACATCGATCCCTCAATGTCTTTTGTTAAATCTTACATAATTTCTAGATTAAATGTGGTTAACATAAATATATATTTAAATGCAATACAAAATTTCCTCAAACGATATATAATAAACTAAAGATAACACATATGTGATATAGATATTCCAAACAACTATCAAGTTTACCAATGCAGTACAAATTAAAACAATAAATACAATAAATTAAAGTGAATAGAACTCTCCTCTCCTTAAATGTTCTTTCGTGCTTCCCAGCAAATCTTTATTCTCCTCGTCCTGTGTTGTCGTCAGTCAAAACTTTCGATCTAGCTGTATAAGGTCTTAATTGCGATATATGAACAATCCTTTTTTGTTTCCATCAAGCTCTTCAATGTTATACGTTGCAGGATTGATCCATTTGCTTATTAAATAGGGTCCCTTCCACTTATTCTGAAACTTATGATGAGTCATTCTGTGGTACAGCACCAAGTCACTTTCCTCAAATATCCTCTCTCTTTTTCCTTTATCATAGGTCGTTTTATTTCGGTCATGAGCATTAGCAATATTTTCTACAGATTGTGATCTTTTCAAAAATAATTTGATAAGTCTATCATGCATATCATTCAATTGGATACCTTCTCCCATTCATCTTATCTCTGGTGTTACGGGTTCAAATCTGTGTAACAAAAAGAAAGGGGTTTGTCGAGTAGAATTGTGTGTCGTCGAGTTGTATGCAAAAACAGCAGTAGCAACTAATTCCCTCCAAGCTGTTATATCATTCTCTGCATACCTCCTTAAGATATCTTCTAGTGTTCTATTCATACGTCCTATAAGCCCATTGGATTAAGGGTGATATGCATATGCTTTTATGTGCCGAATAGCATGTTCCTGGATAGTCTTCAAAGTTGTCCGATACAAAAGATGTTCCTTGGTCAGAAATTATAACTTTCGGATAACTGTAAATATCAAAGATTCTTTCTTGTAATACTTTCGGAATTGTCTCAGTACTCAGGCTTTTTACAGGTACTGCAATGATATATCGAGTGTAATAATCAATACACACAAGGATCCAATACAAGTTGTACAAGTTGTAGATGTTTTTTCCTTTCTCTTTGAGTTTGTAGGAAGAATTCCAATATGATCGAGAGCTAACATCTCAAATGGTCCTCTTGGGAGATCTATAGTTTGTAAGGTATGTTGCATATTTGATTGGTAGTCATTATGTAGTTGACATACGTGACAACTAGAAACATTTTCTAATGTCTTTCACGACATTTTCCCACTAATAATTATTAAGTATTCTAGAAAGTATTTTATTTGCACTGAAATGTCCTGCTACTATGTTAACATGGTTTGCTTCCAGTATTCTCAGTTTTAATTCTTCTGGTACTATAAGTTGTAGATGTTTTATGTCCTGGACATCATAGTGATAAAGCTTATTATCTAAGTAGACAAATCTATTCTTTACTGAACCTATTCTCCACTGTTCTTCATTTGTTCACTCTTCCTTTGTCAAAATGTTAATAATGCTTTTCAATTTATTATCCCTCTTCTGGTATTGTTCGATCTTGTTTATAATATTACTGCTCTGACAGCATAAAAGTTGTGCCGGTTAGGATTCCTCGATAAGAGATCAGGTAATATATTCTTAGATCCCTTCTTATGTTTCACTTCATAATCATATTCCTGGAGTTTGAGGGCAATTCTTGCTAATTTTCTTCCTAACTTTCTCTTAGTTTTCAAACAACTGATAGCCCAACTGTCTGAGAATATCATAAATTTCTGATTCATCAAATAATGTCTAAATTTTTCACAAATACTTCAATGTATAGCTATTCCTTTTAATTCTGTTGAATGAAGCAAGCACTCTGTATCGCTTGTACTACGACTTGCATATTCAATAATTACTTCTTTACCATTTTGTTTTTGGATGAATACTGCAGCGATTCTGTCTTGTGATGCATTAGTATGTACTTCTGTAGGGGAATCTGGATTGTAATGAGAAAGTATTAGAGCTTTTTGAAGTTATAATATAATTCTCTCAAAGCCACTTTGACACTCTTCACTCCATAAGAATTGTTCCTGTTTCAAGGCATTACATAGTGCTGTCGATATCATGGTATAATTCGGTATGAAGCGACGATAGTATGACATAAGTCCTAGAAATGATTAAATTGTTTCTTTGTGTCTGGTGGTTTTAAGTACTTCAGTGCCTGTACACGTTAAGGATCAGGTCGTTTTCCGTTCCTGTTCACGGGGTCTGGAAAATTTTCCCCCTGCATTTCGCCCCCAGGACATTTCACACCTCCCTTGTAAATAATGAATAGGCTACAAAATTGCAAATAATACACAAATTTTTTAATGATTCTAATTTATTTTATTTTAATATAATAAATGCACATTATTATCGTTTAAAACTCTAATTTATATGCAATGCCTCTAAGGCAATCAATAAGAATATGATTTTGAAAAAGTTCAACTATTCTTTTGATATGCATTAGTTCATTCTGCATTTTAAGTTAGGAGATAAACTAAAAACCAAACTATTGTTTGGCTACAGACAACACAAAATCAACAGACGAAGAACCAACCCCAATGAAAAGTAACTCCTCGCGATATTCAATTCACATTGTGAGTTTCGTATTTTGTTTTTTAATCTTGTTTACATATTTATCTATGTTTTCGTTATTATTATTATTATCCTTAACCGTAAATCAGTTAATATTAAAATATCGTC
>AYEL01088947.1:0-27223 GCA_000484575.1 Olivierus martensii | reverse complement strand
AAATTCGGAAAAATTTTTTACATCTTTAGAAAGACAATAAAAACATATTTAATTATAAAATTATCAAAAAATTTAACTGAAAATTAAGCGAGATTTTACTTTTTTAATTTTTGCTAATTAATTAGGTTTAATTTGTAACATCGAATATCTACTAAAGGGGCTGGGATTTCAATAAAAATTCCAAATATTGAGAGTTAACTATATTTGCAATTTTGTAACCTATTTATTATCTACAAGGGGGCGAAATGTGCTGGATTTCAATAAAAATTCCAAATATTGAGAGTTAACTATATTTGCAATTTTGTAACCTATTCATTATCTACAAGGGGGCGAATTTTCCGTAAACCCTGTTCACAGAGTATCCCAGGCATCTAATCTCTTCCATGCCCCATTGACATTTTCATGAGAAATTTTCAAATGTGCATCTGCCAATATTGACAGTACTTTTTTATAAGCATCTTGTGGTAAGTGTAGTTAGGTGAGTACAATATAAGATCATCAAGATAAATTAATATTCCATCATCCTGATCTTGGAAAAGTTCTGTCATCGCACGTTGGAACGTAGCAGAGGCGTTACACAGTTCAAATGCATCTTTAAAAATTCATATAGTCCATCAGGAGTAATAAAAGCAGTTTTGTGAATGTCTTCCTCAAGTATTGGTATCTGGCAATAACCCGTTTTTAAGTCAATTATCGAGAAATATTTTGCGCCATGAAGCTTATCCAGAATATCATTGATCCTAGCCATTGGAAAATTCTCTCTTTTAGTCTTAGAATTTAATTCCTGATAATCTACACAGTCTGATAGGTGTTGTTTCATGATGCGGTTGTTTTGCTAAAACTACTGGAGAAGCATATTGCGATTTAGATTTCCTTATGACCCCTTGAGCAAGCATTTCATTTATCTTTGTATTTATGAAATGACGATCACCTCACAAGTAGTGGTAGGGTGCTTTCCTAACGGGTATAGTGTCATTAAGTTCTAACCGGTGTTGAAGTCTGTCATAACTTCCTAGTTCCGTCTCTATTCTCTGATCATATTGCTCTACTATTTGATTTATTTCATCTTTCTGCACCTCCATTAGCATTGATCTGTCAGTAATAGCATTGTGCATCGTAGCCTGACTAATCAATTCACATTCATTCTGTGGTTCCTCACAATTCCAACAGTCTTCAAATGATGTCTCTGTACAGTTCGATAGATCCAATACGGTTTCTGTTGGCAGCATAAGACATGATCTTTTCTGCATATCATCTGTCATTGACTCCACTGGAATTTGTGTTCCATCCTTTGAGGATACCTCGCATCCATCTTTCTTTAGTGTGAGTTGAATTCCGGCTGTTCGAATCCAATCTATTCCTAATGTTAAAGATATTTAGTCTGGTTCTCTCTGAATACTGCAGTTTTTATCATAGTAGTGTCTCTTTGAAGTTTTATTAATAGTTCCACGTATCCTTCAAGTTTTACTCGTGCCATTTTAATTCTGACAAATTCTGTGTCCTCAGAAGGGAGAATTTGTACTCCTTCTGGCAGCTGATTCTTCCTTATAATAGTTCTGAATCCGAATCAATAAGAGCTTTAATTCTATGTATCATTGATATATTCACTTCCATGCATGGACTAAATATCTTTATTTTCGTTAAGTCAGCACTTAAAATTGCACTCTGTCTTTGGTCTTTCTTTCATTTTCCTACTTGCGTTTCAGTTATAGTCTTTGATGTTCCCTTACCATCTGTCATCACGCAGGAACGTGCGAGATGTCCTTTCTATTGACACTTGTAGCACTTAGCTTCTCTATTGGCATTTGTGGATGCCATTTCGGATCCTTTTGATATGGTATTCCCCATTCTGTTCTTTCCTGAGTTGTTGTACTGGTTTGTTGTTTGTTCTCTGTTTGGTTTCCATGTATTCTGTCTGGTCATGTCTTTTTCATAATTTTTACCCCAGTCTCACGTTCATCAATTTTTCTAGCAATGTGCTGTAGTTCTGTAACAGTATGTACAGTCGGTTCCATAAAGTTTTGTACCTAAGCGGAAGGTGTTTGGCTTCCTTCCAATAGTTCAAAGCAATGTGATTCATCAGTTCAGGCAAATCATTCGAACTCTCCGAGTATCGGATGATTCCATTAACTGTTGTCGTAGCAACGGGGGTGGGT
Organism: Olivierus martensii; assembly: GCA_000484575.1. Lineage (NCBI taxonomy): Eukaryota > Metazoa > Arthropoda > Arachnida > Scorpiones > Buthidae > Olivierus > Olivierus martensii. The sequence goes on along the minus strand of AYEL01088947.1, from coordinate 25,067 downwards.
AATTTTAATTGCACGTGTTAATTTTATTGTCTGCAAGATGACTTTGGATGTTCTGTAGGGAATTTTTGTTTTATTAATAATGTACTAACCTATTTTGTTATTAATGAAACAAAAATGGTGCATATTATCACTAATATTATATGCGCAACCAAGAGATAAGTTGTTATACCACTCGCTATTGAATAAAACAAGAGTGACAAAGAGGTGTATCAAAGTCATAATCCTGAAACATACGTTTTCAGTGTATTTGAAGTTTATGTTATTTACGGTAATAATGCCAAAAGCTGTAGATAATAGCTAATTATATACTTGAAGAGTATCTACATATGGAAATTATTTTCATGTAGTTTACACCATTTACAGAAAACATTCTGATTTCTAATAATGGCATTTTATTTTGGTTTAGTTTGAACAATCTCACAGTTGGGTAACTGTGGGCTATGAGTTAAACATCAATTGTAATATATTTATTTCTGCACATTTGAAGTTCATAGCAATTTTGAATTATATTTGGGTTTATTTGGATCATATTTTACCTAGCTAGGAAATTTCGGTAACCTTATAATACAGTAGAAAGATATTTAGCTTCTTGTTCATTATTAATGGAAAATTTGGTTTATGATTGTTAATAATATGAATAATATATATTGTATTCATACTATTAATGAAGATCAAATGTTTAATAGAACAAAATTACTTTATTATATCACTAAATTTTCTCACCAGTTAACTTAATCATCATCAGAAAATAACAAATTGGAATGCCTGATTTGATCAATAATTTTATTCATACTTTCTATTATTTTCTGTAAAAATGCAGTTTCTTATATTTTTAACAATAAATACGATTTAAATTGAAAATTTTAAAATCCTTATAATGTAATGAACTACATATATCTGGAAGTGATATCCATTAAATATATAATAAAAATTCAAGGCTTATATAAATTATAATATTAGAGTAAATAGTACCGGTAACTTTAAAAATGAAATTACTTAATGCTATTAGAAATGATAATAAAATTATATTTTGCTTTTTTTCTTAAATGTAGTAAATAAACTAGCACGAATTAGTTATAATCCTTCTCGTTTAAACTTAGGCAAACTACAATGTTTTCACTAAAACACGTGACTACGACGTCACGTGAATTTTGTCCATTGTAGAACATAGCGTAGCTAGATAATACTAGCTTATCGGATAAAAGGGTGGATAAAGAGACCAATACTCGATAGTAATTCTTAAAAAAATGCTGATAGCTAATGACGCAGTTATATGGAATTTCTTAAATGCTTTTATGTTTTGTTTTTCCGAAAGATGTTTAAACCTATCAATATTAGAAAATATTAAAAGATTTTAGCAAATACCGGAGTTTAATAAATGCAAAAAAGAAATTATTATGTAGTATCTAGTTTATTCTAACTTAAAATATAAAATAAAGCGAAGTCAGAAAATTTATTTTTTAAATTTTAAAGCATCTTTTAGAACCTCAGATGAACACATCACCATATTGCACATTTGTCTGGAAAATGTTTAAACCGTTTATATTTTAATTGCATTGTTTAAAATTTAAACACAAACTAATATGTTGACCAAAGAAAAAAAAAAAATGTTTCTCCAAACAAGATTCGAACTCGGCTCCTCGGAACAGTAGGCAGACGCTCTACCGATGCTGCTATCAGTCTCTATCGCTTATTCTTGTCAGTTTAGAGCACGTGACGAGCACATCCCGCACGTATACTTCCCTCCCTATTCTCAGTCACAACAGACAAGTCCATTTGAAAATGTCTTGAATCTCGGTACAAGTACCTGACTTTACAATTGATCAACTTCCGGTGAGCTTAGCCCCTACGAGGTAGGTACCAAACTTTATGGAACCGACTGTACATCGTGCATAGCAATATTAGTAGCTTGGTACTTGTTTTGGATACCATTGAGTAAATAGTCAATTTCATCAGCCTCCGATATACATTCACTGGGCAATTTATATGCAACAATCATAATTTTGCATAGAAGTAGTCGGTTAAGCTTTCATCGTGTTGTTGTTCCCTTTGTTGTACTCTTTTACACCAGTGGTTTGGACACATGGCTAGAAGGCACCCCAACTGATTCTTATACAGACTGCTTCATGGTCACATAAGAGGAGGAAGCTCAAGAGATCCAGATTAAAGTAAATTCAATAAGAGACCAAATAAATATATCCTCTTACCAAGAACTTTTTCACACAGCACAAAATAAACAAGTGAAGAACTACAGTACAGGAAGAATACAACTCATTGTCAACAGAGAAGATGGATTAGAATAGAATGTGACAACTTTATTAATTATTTTTTTACATATAAGATGGTACCTTGACTTATGAACTACTCTACCTATGAACTTTTTGAGATACAAACTTTTTCATATGTATTTTGGCCTCTAGATACGAACTTATTCTCGAGATATGAACAGTGATGCTTTTTAATATTATGTCTGTAAAATATTTTCTATAAATTTTTGTATAAAAATATCTCAATTACTTTTTAAATATGCATATATAACTATCAATGTGATAAAGACCACTTATTTTTGATAATATTAAAGATCTACATCAGGTGGGCAACCTTTTTTGTAGGGGGCCGTATAAAAGAATTTATAGTGGGCCATAGGCCAAAACAAAAACAATTGATAATAATAGTATTTATTTAAAAAGAGAAGGTACAGATATGTAAGTATACATAGTGTTGGTATTAGATATAATAAAATAATATGGCCCACGGGCCAGAGGTTGCCCACTCCTAATCCATACAATAATTACTAGTTATATCAAATTCTTTGTTAACTAATTTTTAACTTGCAATGTAAGTTAACAAAAAATTCAATATAACTAGTAATTACAATTCTTTTTGTCTCTTAGGCTTTAACTTGGACCCAAATTAAAACCTAACAGACAAAAAGTGGTAAATAATGATGAGAAATCAAAAACGAAATTACAAAACCAGTCACAAGAAAATTGATTTTTTATTATTTAATGGAAGATGATTTTTATGAAAAAAATGTAAAACCAAAGATTTCAAAAATAAAATAATAATTGTACATAACTGTATTTTTTTTTTTTTCAAAATTTTTAAATCTGAGAACAAATTAATTGATTTCCCATAAGATAAAATGAAAAAAACGGATTTCAAAATACAAACTTTTTGAATTATGAACCGCAGCCAGGAACAAATTAAGTTCATAATTCGAGGTATCACTGTATTTGATTTAATCAAATTTTTTAATAAATACTTTATTAAAAATTCATATAATTTTTCCCTTTTCATATATTGAAACCAAGGTATGAAAAATAGAAAAAAAAATATGTGATAACTACATTATTATTACAAAAAAATATATATATATACAAAATCATTCATAAGCAAAGAGTATTCATATCTCCTATTACTGTAATTAAAAATAAAAGAGAGCAACATTTATAGGAAAAAGAAAACAAAGTTAAAATTTAACATTTTCAATTCATTCTAAAGCCATCTTTAGCCATTACATTCAAATTAATAAAAATAAGAAAATCACAATGTATGCACTTCGAAGCAGTGAAGATTACTCCCAATTCCTGTGATTTGACATTTCATTTTGCATCAAAACTGAATTTGCAAGGCTTCAGTTAGGTAACCTTTGTCACAGTAATTGATATATCACAGAACTTATGAACAACAAATTGGCAAGAGATTTCCATTGCTTAATACACATCACAACTTTTATTTTTATTAATTTGAGTATAACAGCTAAAATGATTCTCAAAAAGAATGAAAACTTTTCTTTCAATTTTATTTTCCTGTTAAAAAGTGCTTTTCTCATTATTTTTGATACATATCTGATTGTATCATAATGTTGAACATACAGATAACATTCCATGAAAATCTTTGTTTTTACAGCTTTATTTATTTTAAAATTTCAGATAAATATTGCAAACCTGCAAATTGATGATTTTAAATGATTGGCTTATATATACAGAAAATTTTTAATAATATATTCATTAAAGCATACCTTTCTGATAGTAGTTTCCAATCCTGAAGTTTTGGCTTCCATTCATTAAATATTTCAGATTGACTGTGTGTCAATGCATATTTTAAATGACTAAAAATAAAAATTATAAAATTTTCAATTATACATTAAAATTAATATATTTTAAACAAAAAAAATGATTAAAAAATTATATTAAAGAAATATTCTTACAATTTAAAAGCTTCTTTTGCAGTGTATTTAAATAGCTTGCTACTGCATTTCAGTTTTCTAAATCTGGTATCATTTGCTGAAATAAAATTCTTATTAAAAATAAAAATAATAAAAAAACAATATAGTTGATAAAAATCCAAACCTTTATCACCACTTTCAGAGTAATTCTGTTAAAAAATTAATAAAAAAAATTTTAAATCAACATAAACATAATATTTGGCATTCAAAAGAAATTAATATACAGGAGCTCCTCCATAATTTATGCAAATTTAACTTTTTTGAGAAAAAAAAAAACAAAAATATTTTAAAAACCAACTAAATAATGTTTAACCAATAGTATATTATTGCAATTTTTCACTATATTATTGCAACAATAGTTATTATAATATTGTATGATAGCAAATTTTAACAGAATAAAGAATATCATCAATAGATAAACTGTCAATATGAAACTTATCCTATGATAAATTATTATAATAAGATGTAATAAACTACATAAATTTGACTTATGTTACAGAAAATTTAATTCTTATATAATTGGGAAGGTCCTGTATTTATATATAAATATAAAAACAATTGCTTATATATTAAAATATTTAAATTAGTAAACATACATACAATACCAAAATTAATTTTCTATCAAAATACAAGTTGTCCTCGACTTACAATGGAGTTATGTTTTGATAACTCCAAAACCAAAAATTTCATAAGTTGAAAATAATCCATAATGCTAATAATTTTAGTAGTAATAATTTATATCTGGAAATGGATGGGAATACTGAATCCTTTAAGATAGCATTTGATCCTGGGTCCTAAGAGTTATAAAATAATCTGGAATTGAATCCAGATCCCCAAGGTGGTAAGCAATAGACCATCATACATGCAAAATTTCTCCACTTGCGGTGCCACTTACGACTTTGGTATTGTTTAGGCTTAGCATCAGCTGTTACATAGCACTTTGCTCTCAGTTTGCATTTGTCTTTTTATTTTTCTGCATAGTTAAGTTGGTTCATTATGGATTTTAGCAAGTTGACTGTTTCTGAGCTTAAGAAACAATTAAAAGATATTGGAGCAAAAAACTGGACAAAAGCCATGTTAATTGAAAGGTAAGTGATATTAAGCTGTTTATTGCAAACTTGCATAAACCACATTGTAAGCATGTGTCACAAGAAGTCTGTATGTATTAAAGGTTCTTCATAGTAAAAAATTACTACTTGAGATCTTATAGCAGGATCATAATGTTGTATGTAACCTTTTATTGGCCCTTATTTTATTTACATAACTATTTTTATGTTTTGTTTGGGGAAAGTATTTAATGCATGCCGCCATTAAGGCCGTGATACACTGAACGCAATGCGAAGCGAAGCAAAGATGACAGAAAAATTTGAATCCCTTATTTTATTTACATAACTATTTTTATGTTTTGTTTGGGGAAAGTATTTAATGCATGTCGCCATTAAGGCCGTGATACACTGAACGCGATGCGAAGCGAAGCAAAGATGACAGAAAAATTTGAGTCCTTCGCTTCGTGTTGCACCGCACCGCAGCCTGTCTACATTGCAATCAAGTTCTCTCTCATGTTTCATGGATTTGCCAGTAGAGGGCGTTTGCAGAGTGTAGATTTCTAAAGAAAACAAATTCATTTTTCTTTCTCATTTTATATATTGTCACAATAAGTATATATGGCAGAAATTTCATATTTTCATTTTTTTAAATATAAACTTAAAAATATATTTCATTTATGAAAACTTAGTAAAAATTTATTGCATAAGTTTAAAAAAAGGCATGTTTTCGTGCTACTGAAATTTTGAAATAATTTTCTTCTGAAAATTGTGATCAACCTAATACAGATTATATTAATTCTTCTGTTGCTCATTCAGTTATGAAAATGATTATTATAATATTGAACTTATTATATAAAATATGAAATGCAATAAATTTACCATTTTTGATGATGGCTGCTTTTACATGCTATTGCTAATAGTTTTACTTTCATAAACTAATTGATTAAACAATCTTAATTTTATAATCCATGAAATTACTTTCATAATCTGATGCAAATAATACATTTAAAGTTTATTATTTTTATAAAAGGAGAAAAGGAATTGGCAATCATCAAACTATTCACAAGCTTCAAGGTTGTGTTCAAGCCCTATTTTAAATCATTGAATTTCTTTACAAGTACATGCTCATTCAAATATTACATAACTCACTGTTAAATCAATTGAAATAATTCAATTTGAGAGTATTTTATGCTAATATTCTATATTTTTCATTAAAATTATCGGCCTATGTTCATGCCATTTTCTTGAATTGATTAAAGATTGTACTCTCCTTGCTTCTTGTTTTTAATTTCTTATCCTATCAGTACAGTTGCAGATATTTTTTGTTGAATACTCTAAATTTGTGTGAGATATTCAGTAATTTATAATAATCAGAATTATTTTAATACAGTCATTTTATTAAATACATACATAATTTTTTCTATTAAAAAATATAAGTTTCATATGTTTTTAAATCTTATTTTAAAATAATTTACAAACATACAATATAAATATATATTAAAATAATTTATTTATAACACTAACTCAATAAATGAACTAATATTCCTGTGCATCATGAATTAATTGAAACATTTTAATTTAGATATTTGTTTTTTCTCTTAATGGAATTCTTTTAAATTCAGGTAGATGACTTAATAGAAAAAGTTCATCTGCATCCCTCTTCTTGTTTGCTGGGATTGCAGGTAGGACAATTGGTGCTTTTAGGGCTTCCAGAATCTTTTCAATTGTGTTCCGCTGCACACTTTTCCTTTTCCCTGGAATCACGATGGAATCTAAAAGCACAAAAACTTTCTTACTGCAGATGCAATATTCTGACACTTTGTTTTAAATTAAAAATATGGCAATTAAACCTAAACATGAATTGACCACCAACCTATTGAGATGTCAGAATTAGAATTCTGTGGTGTAGTTGCCACAGTTTGACTTTCAGCAAGAAGAATACATTCAGGAGAATTCTCCACAGGCAGATATTGTGTCATATCCTGCACTGTGCCTGACTGTATATCTATGTCTTCATGCATTGATAGATCTGACTGGGATGCCTGTGAATTCTGTATAGTTGAAATAAATTCGCTGAAATTTTGTGTAGTCCTAAAATTTATATATATAAATAAATTGCAAAGGATTTCTGAAATAGTTAATTCTACTTTATTTATATTAAGCTAAATTAGCTTGGTTATTGTTTAGTAAAATAAAATTATTACTTTTAATCAATGATATAGTACCTTTTTGGCTTTAAACAAGGATTCAGAAAATTCAAATAACTGCTCACAATCCATGTTGGATCCTCTATTACCTCATCTGCTCCTGATTCACTTTTCTTATATATTCTGAGATACTTGTATCATATGGGCTTCAATTTTTCAGGACAGATAGTTGCTGGAAAAGCATGTTTATTTAACACAATAGTGGTAACATTACTTAACTTTGATATATTTACTAATTAATTTATAATACTTAAAATCCTTATTGATATTGTATAAGTTTTGAGCCATGTATACACATTGAATGCAAAATTTTTACATTAATTATCATTTAAATCATTAAAAAATGCTTTAAATAAAATGCTAATTAATAGTAACATGCAGGAGACAGTTTAAAAAACATTTATTTCATTATGTTCATTTTGTTAAATACTCTATATTTTTCATTTATATATTTTTGAGTTAACTTGTAATATATTAATCTTCTTATTTTAAAATGAAGTAAACATTATGATTATTAATCTTATGGTAAGTTTTCACTTTAAGTATCCATGCATGTTTAATCACATGTTGATGGAGGGTTAATATACTTTTAATACAAATATTTAACATATCTGATTGAACATTTAATTAATCGATATAAATAGGAAGAAGAAAAAATAGAATTTCATTCTTCAAAAGCGTGGGGTACTTGAAGTAAAAACTTACCAAAGCAAACATACAAAAGAGGATTATCTTACCTGGAATATTTAAAATTTCACCAATTTCTTTCCAAGCCTTTTGCCTAAAGTTTTGATTTCGATATTCTTTTAATCGCATGTCATATAGACATGGTCTTTTTTGCACTTCTAACACAAATTCTATATCAGAATCCCAACCACACGATTGAACTTCTGCCATTTTCCAAGTATATAAAGCATTCGTTTCTATTGGTTGATCGCTTGCTTCGCGTCTTGCCGCAACCATTTTGTTCACGTGTGCTGATTGGTCAAAGTTCAATTTTTCATCTCCTTTCGCGCAGCAACACACGTTAACATGAGTAGCCAAATGAGAAAAGCTAGTCCAAGATACACTGTTCGCACGTTAAAACGCGAAGTTGCTTTCTTATGCTTCGCTTTGCGTCACGTTCAGTGTGTCAGGGCCTTTATTCATCAAGAATGCTTATGATGCATCAGACACTTGTCATACTAACCTTTTAAATTGTTTATTTCTGTTAACTTTTCTATAATATTAATGTAATGCTTAATAGTATATTTTAAATATGTTCATAATTGCTGCTTTATTTTTTTACATTTAAATTGTATTAAATTCCAGACTTTTTGCATGGCAAAAACACGATCTCATCTGCAGTCTAGTTGTGTCAAAACATTTAGAGAGCATCTTCATCTCATTTTTACACCTGAACAATTTTCACCAATAAATGTAATATCAAGGAAACATTTGAGTAATTTCAACCTTTCAACAATCCATAACTAGTTTGAAGAAAGATCAGCAACATCAGAGAGAGAGAGAGATCGATGTGTTTTTTCAGCAAATATAAAGTTGATTTGAAGCATTAATTACAGGAGATCTATGCTTTAACATAGACATGTTCAATAATTTCTGTTTTTTATATCAAAATTTATAACATTAAAAAGTAATAATTGTAATTAACCTGTTGTTTTCGATGGAGTGTAATCGGTGTGGCGAGAATGCAAGCTGCAAACTTTGGCATGCTTTAATACTGTCTTTTCTGTTTTAATAGTTATACTCCAAGTTTTTTAGATTACTATCTTTAGGGAATGAATGAAACTGATGTCATTTATCTTTTTTTGTGTTGCTATTACATTGAGAAATGCAGCAATTATACGGCATGAGTGCTTGTCTATGATGACAACTAACTTCTAAGCCTAACTAATACTAAAGACGGAGGTGCTGCCACCTACAGTGTAGATGGTCTATTGCCTTGCTATAAAGCATAAGACTTTTTACTAAGAAAATACTACTTAATACTTTAAGTAAATAATAAGTCAATAAAGTAAGATAAACTATTTATTCAAAAATGTTTTTGGCTATTTATATAGCTTGTTTCAGTTAAAACAAATCACATATTTCAACTGAAGCAGGCTATGTGAATAGCTGAAAACATTTTTGAATAATAAAAGTTCAATGAGACTGCACTAAACAAACCAAAAAATAATAATACTCAAAAGCCCTTTAGCAGTCAAACAGTTTATCTTACTTTATTGACTTATTTATTTACTTTTACTTAGATTTACTACATTTTTAACAAAATAGCCAACATGCTATGAAAACAGCCAAGTGGAATATAGTAAGGATCATCATAAAACCAGAATATCATAGGTTGAATGATCACAAGTCAAGAACTACCTGTATTCTAAATATTTTTAAATTGTTAACATGAATTTAAAATTATATGAAACTTTTGCATTAAAAACATTTTATACATACATTGTGATAATTTTTCATATGAGCCAAGAGAGATGTTTTGGTATATTTAAAATTTTTAAGACAGATAAGACATTCAAAATTCTGATCATTTTGGCAGCGAGGTGTATGATATATAACTCCTAAGACTGATGTAAATTGTTTATTACATCCCTAAATAATAAAATAATTTTAAATAAAATGAATTTCAAATCAAATATATCAGGTTATTTTTGAACTAATTCTTAATTAAAAGCAATAATTAACTTAGAAATAAAATTATTGTATATATAAAATCCCATCAAAAATATCTAATATGCAAAAAATAAGCAAAGTATAATATTAAGAAATTAGGATTTTTGTTATAATTTAGAAGCAACTACTTTAGCTGAAATTATTTTTAAATATTAAGAAATTAGGATTTTTGTTATAATTTAGAAGCAACTACTTTAGCTGAAATTATTGTTTTATTTTCTTAAATCATCAACCAAGTACCCTACTTAAATTGTAGTAAATTTAGATATGGCTACTTAATTGACAATTAACAAAAATCCTAATTTCTTAGTAATATACTTGGCTTATTTATTTTTTTGCATATTAGATGTTTTTAATGAAATATCATTTATTTTCTAAATGATAATAAATATACATATATCATTAGTGTAAATAGTCGAACAATACAACATATAGAAGATTTAAAGATGAAAGGACCTCCCATTCCCTTTATTTTGGCTCAATTGGGCTGCATTTTTCAGGAAGCCTTAAATAACACAAACAACATTTAAATTCTGGATTTGTTGAAAATCAAATGAACAATGTGACCTATAGAGACATTTTTAGAAAAGAGAATCATCCTCTTTTACAATTTTAATTTTAGCCCAACTGGGCTAAAATTTTCAGGTAATATTGAGCTATGATATATATCAGTGGTGTTCAACCCATCGATCATGGAGCAATTTTTAGTCAATCATGTTTATTCCTCCTTACAAATTTAATTAAAACTGAAAACAATGATTTATTTTTCACTATTTTAATATTATGTTTTAATTCTCTTTAAATGTATTGCTATTGTTTATTTTTCATTACATTATATTAGTTCCTGCTTGCACAGACAGTTTTCACGTAAATAGTTTCTTTTAATATTCCATTTAGATAAGCCACAGTAATGTCGAGTTGGTGTACGTTCCAATCTTGCTCCACTGCTAGCACTAATAAGATTCTGATGGATTTTGTTTTAACAACTGGTGAGAAGATTTCTTTATAATCAATTCTTTCTACCTGTGTGAAGCCACATGCCACCAGTCTTGCTTTATCTCTCTCCAGATTTCCATCTTTCTCAAATTTTCTTCTGAATATCCATTTACATTTCACAAATTATCAGGATTCGGGGACCCCGACCCCAGACCTACCGGTTGACGACGGTCTAAGAAAAGTCTTAAGTGGATGTTTAGTTCGTATTCTAACAAACGAGGAAAGAAATGGGTGGCAAATTCCATATTAAGAACAATACTGTAAAGTTACCTTTATTTTTACGAAAACTTGACCCACTGGTCAAATGTACAAACTTTAGTACAAAAATAAAAATGTTAACCAACTTCCTATTGTTGTGACCACCACCTTTTCCAGCTTCAGAAACAACAAATCCACAAAACAGCACAATGTTCACAAACGAATAGTCAAAACAGTACATTAATTTCCAAACTAGTTGCACAAATGACGACACAAAACATCCAAAGCAGTCGTGAAGGAACTCTTGCATCTGAGTAAAACATCACCTGTTTTTTGTAACCTTATTGACGTCACTAACTTTTTTTTACATAATGTGCTCATGTTCAAAATTTGCATTTTCAAAAGTATCAATACATTAAAAAAAGTCAAATTACATTAATTTTAAATACAGAAAAATAAGATAAATATACAAAAACTATCATCATTTAAAGTTAAATTCTGTAGAAAGAACAAAACCAGTCGTCACTCCTCACGACGAAACAACATGGCGGACATCGACCAAGTCGACTACACCTCCCAACAGCCAAAAGGTAACTCTACGGACTCACGACGAAACAACATGGCGGACATCGACCAAGTCGACTACACCTCCCAACAGCCAAAAATTAACTCTACGGATTTTTTTTTTTTTTTCCAATCCTTACAAATTCATCTTTCCTTAGGTTGTAGTATGATAGTCCAAGTATTGTTTCGTCTTTAATTTTCTAACTCTTCTTCCATAGCAGCTTTCCATTTATCTTGACAATGTTGCAAATGTGACATTTTGTTTGCTGTGAAATCTTCATTGCTAATCGTTCCAAATGTCTCAATATCAGCTTGATACTGTGTGATTGAGCAGAGGTTGATCAGCATTCGATCTAATTAATATTTGAACATTAAATGTTCTTTATTTGTTCACATTTAAACAAATTTTTATAAATCACTATGATTATCAGTGTCTTTGCAAGGGTAGGATGAATTAAAGCATAATTCCCAAAAAACTATTTTATTTTTTACCAATTCTAAAAAAAACAATTTTTCAAAAATTTACATTATTATACTTATTATTATACATAATTTACTAGATTTTTTAACATAAAACAATGTATAGTTTCTTTTACAATTGCTAATAAATATTTTCTTTTACAGTTAATTCACCGCATTTGCTAAGATGCATTTCGAAAATTTAATTATCGAAGACTCGCTTAATGAAATTGAAGATTTCGCACATTGCTAAATGTAAAGTGCACTCCCTGTTTTTCAAATGAATGGCAATGTTTTAATATTTCTTTTACAAAACATGTTTGAAATTTTACAATTCTTGCACTTAACTGAAGGGGACCACTTAGGTCGAAATACATCTTAGCAAATGCGGTGAATTAATTGTAAAAGAAAATATTTATTAGCAATTGTAAAAGAAACTATACATTGTTTTATGTTAAAAAATCTAGTAAATTATGTATAATAATAAGTATAATAATGTAAATTTTTGAAAAATTGTTTTTTTTAGAATTGGTAAAAAATAAAATAGTTTTTTGGGAATTATGCTCTAATTCATCCTACCCTTGCAAAGACACTGATAATCATAGTGATTTATAAAAATTTGTTTAAATGTGAACAAATAAAGAACATTTAATGTTCAAATATTAATCATAAATATCACTTCTATTAGTTAATATTACTTATTCGATCTAATGTTTTCATTTTGTAATGAAAATAAATTTTGATTTAACTACCCCCTCACTTTCAGCTTCCTGACTCTCCTTTTGTATTTGATCTGACTCGTCATTCTGTATATCAGAGTCTCCAAACATCGACCCACCAATTGGAATAATTTTTCAATAAGAATCCACAAAAAAAAAAAAAAAAAAAAAAAAAAAAAAAAAAAAAAAAAAAAAAAAAAAAAAAAAAAAAAAAAAAAAAAAAAAAAAAAGGTTGTTGATAGATTTCAAATGCATTAATTAAAATTGGATTCAAAATATATTTCCAAATAGCAAAAAGTAACTGTAATCTAAGTTACGATCTTTCTGACTGTCAAAGATTGGTAAAAATGGACAAATAAAGAAAAAATTTAAAAGAATTCAAAACGAAATAAAAAAGTTATTCTTTACATCATCTTCGTTATTGTATTGGTTTATCTGCTTTCAATAAAACTCATTTATGTAGTTTTATATAGTAGATTTATTTTTTTGCTATGGCCCACAGAACAATGCTGAAGTACTCAATGTGGCCCTCATGGTGAAAAGTTTGGAGACCCCTGCTCTATATAGATGGTCACTTCATCATCGATTCTTTGTTCATCTATTTGTATTTGGTCTGTTTGTTTGTTTAATTGTGATTTACACAGAAATGAATCTTCATCAAATATTACATCTTGGCTAATGAAAAAATAGTCTCTGTTTTTATCCCATAATTTATAGCTTTTGGTTCCTTCTGAATAGCCAACATATATGCATTTGATTGTCTTTAGATCAAGCTTACTTCGTTTTTGTCTGTTACCTATTGCACTCCATGTCTTACATCTGTAGACTCTGAGGTGGTTTAAAGCAAGTTTTCTTCCAGATCACAGCATCTCTGGTGAATTTCTGTTAATGGCATTTGAAGGACATTTGTTTCTAATATAACTTGCTGTAACAACTGCATCAGCCCAAAGTGTTCTAGTTAGTCCTGATTCAATAAGAAAGCATCTCATCACATCTAATAACATTTGGTTCATCCTTTCAGCAACTCCATTTTGTTGTGGTTCCCTGGGTACCATCAATTGCTTCTGGATTCCATGTTTTAATAAATAATTGTCAAATTCTTTACTTCTATATTTGCTACTATTGTCACTTCTCAATATCTTTTTGCTTTGTGAAAAATTTTGGCCATATGTCTATATTCATCAAATTTGCTGAGAACTTGATTTTTAGTCTTTATTGGATTTACAACTGTATATTGAGTGTAGTCATCAATGAAAGTTACATAGTAGTTTGAACCTTCCTTTTGGTGTTGGTTCAATTTTTCCTACAACATCCAAATGGATTAATTCAAGTGATTTCTTAGCTCTTGTAGCTCTATTTATCTAGAAACTTTTTTGTCTTGTCCTTTCCATTGTGCAATTAGAGCATTTTTCTTGTTCTTCAGTTGATCTTTGATCTTTCTTAATCACTTCCTATTAGTTTTCTGCATTGTGATGGAGATGGCTAAGTCATCGATGCCAAAGGGATTCATTAATTTTTTTAATAAAATTTGCTTTAGGATTGTGATATTCTACAGCATACAGTCTTCTTTTGCACACTGCTGTTAATAAGACTTCGCTATTTTTCTCTATTACTTTTGCTTTACCATCTTTAAAGTCAATCTTCCATCCCTTTTCTTCAATTCTGCCTGATTGAGAGAAGATTTCTGTCTAAATTTGGCGCACATAAAACATTATCTAAGGAAGCATTAAGTCCTCCATTTTCTTTAGATTGTTCATTGTTTACATGTCTAATACTTTTGACTTGTATTTCATCTTTATTTGCTACTCTGATGTTTAATGTTATTTTCTTGAATTGTCATATGATAAGTAGCACCACTATCCAAATACTATACCTTCAGCTTTTTGGTTAAGTCATTTATAGTACATAACACTCTCTGGGCTATCTTCTTAACAGTATGCGTTCCACTTTGGTTGTTCCGAACTTCTGGACAGTTTTTTGCAATATGGTCGAATCTGTTGCAGCAAAAACATTTTACTCGTCAACTTTCAGTATTTGTCTGTTTTTGAAAGCTTTTTTTTTTTTTTTTTTTTTTTTTTTTTTTTTTTTTTTTTTTTTTTTTTTTTTTTTTTTTTTTTTTTTTTTTTTTTTTTTATTTGTGTGCCTTTCACTGTTTGAACACTCATAAGATTTGAACTCACTCTTGTTTTTCATGAACAGAGCCTTCAAATCATGTTCACTGATAGATTCTTTTTCTTCTTCATGATATTTTATTCTCTTCTCTTCAACTAGAAGTCTAGCCTTTATTTTCTTTGTCGACAGATGATTTTCATCTTGCTCAAGATTTAGAATTAATGCTTCATAAGTATCCGGGAACCCATTAACATTATCAATGCTACTTCTTGGTCGGTGAAACTATAACCACAGCTTGTCAGCTTTCAGTGCAGTTCCATCAGGCACCAAAGATAACTCTTCATGTCTTTGTCTTTCTTCATTTTGACATTAAAAAAATCAACCATCAATTGAAGAATGTGGAGTAATCCGTACTTTGAGTGAATCTCCAATAACGATTCCCAGGCTTCTTCAGCAGTTGCACACCCTGCTATATTGTGCAAATAACTATCCTCAACAACAAGAAATAAAAAAGTCAGAGCACAGTTATTTATTTTTTTTACTTTGTTCATCATGTCAGTGCTAAAACCAGGGTCAATGGCATCCCAGCACCTCTTTTGTACCAAAGCAGCTCTCACACAGATTTGGATCAAGCATGATAATTTTCTGAAGATAATTTTGAAATTTTAAATTCGTTCATCATCATCTCCGTTTTGTTCAGTTCTTGTTCATCGTTTGTGCTTATAATTTTTCAATTTAACCGTCTGTTAGCTTTTACTGCAGTTTCTGTCATGAAGGTTTCGTTTTCGACTTTCTTTTCTTGTTGTGACCAAAAAAAAGTGGATGGTCTGATTTTTTTCAATATCAGTGGCAACCAATTCCGTTTCATTAATTTTCTCTTTCAACAATAAAGTCACACAGCATTTTAAGATAAAATTGGCAGGAAAAACTCCCAAAAAGATAAAAAGTAACTTACAGTTCCTTTTATGTGGATTTGAGCATTCTGGGCCTATACCTATTGTTGAGAATAAACTACTACATGTTGACCAAAAAATAAGTGAGACTGGTTAACTACAAGACAAGTATATTGTGTCTGTCTAAAGAGAGCTACATACCAAGAGGGAAAGAATGTAAACAATAATACAAAAAATTAGACGCTCAAATGACACTGCTATCAGAGTGTTAACACCATCTACCGGTGGTTAGGAACATTAATATTTTATTCTATCAGTTTTCCCATCGCCATTTTTATAGATAGGTATTATGATTGCTTCTGTCTATTCTATTGCAGTTCTATCAGATTGTAAGTTTATCTTATAGATCTTTATCACCATATTTAATCAATTCTGTCAATATGCCATCTCCTCCAGAAGCCTTGTTATTTTGTAATTTATAGACGGTTCTTTCTGTATCTTCTCTAGTGGGAGAGTTTATCTCCGGTTCATATCCACTTCTTTGTTCAAACATGACAGGTTCTATTGGATCTTCGCAGTTTAGCAGACCTTCAAAGAATGGTCTTTAATTCCATATAAGAAATATAATTTTTATTAAAAATATTAATAAAACCAAACATAAAGAAAAAATATATATGTAAGATCCTAAAAAAAACAATATAGGCCTATGTAAAACAAAAGGAAAAAGTATACAGCCTATATAATATTAATTTAATAATTATGTTTTCCTTATCACTGTTTTATTAAAACCAAATGTTTGTTTCTTTAACAATATCAACTTTACTTTCTGAACTTTTTTCTACATTTAAAGTTTGTATATCTTCTGCTCTCTAACCCAATATAAAACAATTATTCCTTAATACATATTCCAAAACAATTTATGAATAAAAAAATTTCTTTTTCTATTTTACATTCGTATATTAAAGAATAAAATTTATTTTTTATCTAAGAATTGAACATCTAGAACACAAAATACTCAATGATCACCAATTAACTCAATCAAAATCGAAAATAGACATGCATTCTCAGGACAAACTAGCAAAATTCATTTATGACTAATTTAGCAAAATATTTCCCAATGATTACATTTTGTGTGTATTGTGTGTCCCTAGTATTACAAAAATTAATGAAAATGTTGTGTGTTGTCGGAGAATAAGCATAATTTTCTAAACGTTTTAGTAAAAACCATGTTGCAGAAGTACCATGTTATATAAGGATATCTGCAATTTTCATATCATGTTAGAGCAAAACCATGTTGTTGGAATGGTCATTCATAGGAGGGTTACCTGGTAGTGTAAAACCTCATGAATAGACTTCTTATACAACAGTTCCCCCATTTATGCAGTTTCAGAGATATGCAGATATATAAGTAATTTTTTGGATGAATTAACTGCATAAGTCAAGGACCTACTGTACACAGAATTTGAAAATAATGAAAAATCTGTTAGTTCCAAATATTTCACCCACAATGGAGATATTTCAAATCATCTTGTCTTGATTATTAAATAATGGTCATTCAAGTCTTCATCATATACAGTAAATGAAATTTTGTTAAGCATATAAAAATATTGAGACAGTATTCCAATTTATTAAAAAAAATTTGAAAAATTATTTTCCAGTAAATAATTTTTTTAATCCAACAATACAAATTATGATATTATACAAGTATCAGAAAGTTTTTCAGAATATTAGACTGGAAGTTTCTGAGATTCCTAAAATTTATAGATAAAATAGCATGCAATTATTTGAATTGTCCTTGAATTGGCATAGTAAACAAATAATTTTGATACCACTATCAGAATATGAATAAAAGGTAAAGTATATAATTTTGTAATCATAGATAAAATTTTGTAATATATAATGTAATTAGTTAAATGATTTTGGAAAGTTATTCAATTTTCTATCTTTATTTGAGATAGGACTAAACTTTCTAGATAGACTGATAAAATTATAAAAAATCTCTAATATACAAATAGACAAAATTAATATCTTTTCATTATGCATGTTTTTCTTATGAAATCTGAGAAAAATTTCTCTTACACATATTTGATATATGTAATGACTGAATTATATATAATTTTCAATGAACTAATTAATAATGAAACAGGGAAACTAAAAAATGAAATATTAAAAATTTATTTAGACAAAATTACTAAAAGTAATATCTAACTGAATATGAATAGCCATATTAACTAAATCAATTACAATATCAACTTAAAAAAGCAAATAATTTTTATAAAAATTTTGTATAGAATCAAAGTCAATTAATGAAGAGTTTACTTTATTTACTGTTTCATTAATTAATTAATTTTGTTTATAAGTTATATTGCTATAGAAAATGGACAACTTATATGTATTAAAATGCAGATATGAAATTGAATTTCAATGTATATTTCAAATTTATAAAAAATATATCAATATAATTTTCACTTAAATACAGAAAAATAAGATTTTGAAGCATTAAAATTTACCTCAGTTTTACAATAAATAATTCCTGAAGTTTCTAGTTCCAATTTCCAATTATCTCTCATTTCTTTAGTTATTGGTTTTAACTCTTGTTTCAAAATTTTATATTTTCCTTTCCACTCTTTTAAAAGCCTTTCAGTCTTAGTTATTTTTTTATTTTCTAAATTTAAAATTTCATTGGCACTATTGGTTTTGAAATCATATTCATCACTTGAACAATTTTCTTCACTGCCTAAATCAGAATCTGAAGATGGGATATTCTCTTCTAAAGTAAAATCTTTGTCAAAAGTTTTAATTAATTTACTATCAGAATGATCATTGTCATCAAGCAAAGTCTTTAAAATTGCATTAGCCCTAAATTAAAATGAAAGAAATATAAAAATTATCATATTATATAAATTTAAATTAAAAATTTGTCATAATTATATTCTATGCACACAAAACAAAGCTCTAAACAGGATAATACTTTATTAACAGAAACGTTTTTGACCTTATCAGTAGGTCAACCTCGCTGCAATGAACATACAGAAAGGAGAGAAGAAATCTCCTACAAAAATAAACTACTAATAGATGATGTCATAAGAGATGAGATAACCACGTATAAACACTAATATATTAATACTACATACTCCACTGCTAGAAAACAATAATAATAAAAAAAATACTAATAATAATACTATTACTGACTCAATTCACTTAAACTGCTTTAAACTTAACTTTAAAACATCAAAAAACAGCACTAAACGCAGTTAGACTTTCAAAAAGGTTTATTTAATATCGTTAAATGCTAACGTTTTCAGTGTTTTTACACCATCATCAGGCATCTTACATTTGTTTTCTTGTTCGAATCGAACTAAAGATAAACATATTGCTATGGTTATTAAATTCTTAATAAAACGGAATTATTTAATTTAAATTTAAAACTCTACTAATAAATTTAAAATTTAAATAAGAACTGTTTTTTCTCATTATACTCAGAATTTGACAGTGGTAACAGTTTACAAAATTACATCTATATATATTTTTATACTATGTTTTGTTTTTTATTTATTTATTTTATTTTTCATTGTTTATTTGAAATAGTGTATTATATCTTATCATTACCTCTGTCGAATTCTGAGTATAATAAGAAAAAACAGTTCTTATTTAAATTTTAAATTTATTAGTAGAGTTTTAAATTTAAATTAAATAATTCCGTTTTATTAAGAATTTAATAACCATAGCAATATGTTTATCTTTAGTTCGATTCGAACAAGAAAACGAATGTAAGATGCCTGATGATGGTGTAAAAACACTGGAAACATTAGCATTTAACGATATTAAATAAACCTTTTTGAAAGTCTAATTGTGTTTAGTGCTGTTTTTTGATGTTTTGATAATACTACTATTACAACATAATAAACTATAACTCGGAAGTAAAATAAATAAAAATACAATAAAAATATGCGGACGGGGAATGCATGACGTCATCAACAGACTAACAATGGCAGTGTATTCCCAGGAAGTTTCAGACATCACTTATGACGTCATCTATTAGCAGTTTATTTTTGTAAAAATTTCTTCTTTCCTTTCTGTATGTTCATTGCAGCTGAGGTTGACCTACTCATAAGATCGAAAACGTTTTTGTTAATAAAGTATTTTATCCTGTTTAGAGCTTTGTTTTTTGTGTGCATTGTTGCGAGTGTAACAGGATGGCTTTAAAGTTTTTTAATTATATTCTATATAACAATTCACAAATATGAAAAATAATATATTTTCAGAATAACATAATATAAAAAATAAATATTAGTTTATTTACATGTTTATCCTACTACATTTATTTACATGTTTAAATGATGAGGATGCATTTCTGGAAACAATAGTATTAAATGAATCAACATTATACAAGATCATTACAACATAGTACCAATGAAATGTATTTTCCAATATTGTCATTTATTATTTACAACTGATATATTAGAGCTTTATATTGAAGATTATATCTTATATTACAGAATATAAAATAATTATTCCTGTATAAAATTTCACTGAACAATAGTTATTTATATTAATTTAAATGTTATGAAACTTCCAAGCAAATAATTGCATCATTTAGACAACTTATGTAAATGATGATGTCATTGCTGGAATTTGAAGCAATGAAAAAAATACAAACAGTCTTGTTCATAAAATTGTTTAATTTTGGTAAACAACATCTTAAATAAATAATAGTTAAGCTTATTGCACATTAATCCAGTGAAAATATTCTTTGGTGGTTATTAGCATTGCATCATGAACAAAAATAGCCATTTCCAGTGTCCATGCATGTTTACAATTGTTGAGTCATATAAAATGTGAAATATTAATGTTAAAAATTAAATAGGTAGTCCTCTACAGTAGTGCCTTGATTAACAATGGCCTCAGATAACAACATACTTGGTTAACAATTTCTGATTATGTGTACCTCTATTTGATCTAAATCCCATTATTTTCCAATTTCACTCACCACACGTGGGAAGACATTGTTGAATAGAGAACAACCATGTGGAATAGCACAAGTATGTTTGACTAATCATAGTCAGCTGTTTACGTTTTCCGAGTCTTGTTCATAAAATTGTTTAATTTTGGTAAACAACATCTTAAATAAATAATAGTTAAGCTTATTGCACATTAATCCAGTGAAAATATTCTTTGGTGGTTATTAGCATTGCATCATGAACAAAAATAGCCATTTCCAGTGTCCATGCATGTTTACAATTGTTGAGTCATATAAAATGTGAAATATTAATGTTAAAAATTAAATAGGTAGTCCTCTACAGTAGTGCCTTGATTAACAATGGCCTCAGATAACAACATACTTGGTTAACAATTTCTGATTATGTGTACCTCTATTTGATCTAAATCCCATTATTTTCCAATCTCACTCATTGGGAAGACATTGTTGAATAGAGAACAACCATGTGGAATAGCACAAGTATGTTTGACTAATCATAGTCAGCTGTTTACATTTTCCATATATTGTTTTTTCTTGTAGTGTACTGTTTTTTATTTTAAAATTTGTGGTTATAAAAGTGTTTGTTTTATGTCGAAAATGAATATTAAGCATTTATTTTTTATGTACTGTTCACATAGACAATAAATCGGTGAGTGCGTGTCACTGTTTGTTTGCATCAAAAGGCAAAATCAAATCTCATTTATATAATCATTGTTAATCTATAAGCTGCTAATCAGTGTTTACGGATTCGTTTGTCAAAAAACACCAAAGTGAGCCCAACTGTCCTTCTGATGAAGATTGATAATTAAAAACCTTAACATTAATAAAATGAATTGTTCATGAAAATTTTTTTTGTAGCAAATATAATAAATAAATGATATTTTTCATATTTTTATGATATTTTAAATGAGTTTTATCTGCATTTTTAATATTCACTATGTTGTGGAGGGGGACATTTTAAATGAGTTTTATCTGCATTTTTAATATTTACTACGGTTGTGGGAAGGAGCACAGAACGAATTAATCAATTTTCAATTAAATCTTATGGGGAATTGCACCTTGGATAATGACAGTAATCCTGGAATGGACTATTGTTGTTAACCAAGGCACCACTGTACTTTCAATAGATTATATTTTGATAATCCCATCATAAATCAAAAATGACCCAATGGTAATAATTTTAGCAGTAATAATAGAAAATAGAATAGTTAATGCTTCAATATGGTAAAATCATGTGGAATTAATCCAGATTTCCGAGGAAGTAAGAGATTTGTTCTATTAAAAATTTAGATAAAGCAATGCTTCAATATGGTAAAATCATGTGGAATTAATCCAGATTTCCGAGGAAGTAAGAGATTGCTTTATCTAAATTTTTAATAGAACAAAAGTATTTCTAGCCAATATGTTATGAAAACAGCCAAGTTCGTAATATTAATCTAATAAGTTCGTAATCTGATCTTACTATTGTAAAGACAATAGTAAGATCAGATTATCATAAGTCAAATGATCATAAGTAGGGGAATTATTTGTAATTAAAATGGAAATAAAATAAAAACAAAATAATATAATTCTTCTGAAAGCAATTGGGAAATACTTTATTCATCACAAATTAGGCTTAGATATTGATATCACCTGCTACTACCTAATTGAAATTTATAATGAAATTCCTATATTCACTTAAAACATATTTTCATTTAACACAGATTTTTCAGTCTAAATTAGTATGTTATAGCAGGATATATTTGTATATAGAATGTCAATGATAAAAGATTATGTAAATATTACACAAGAATATTAAATAGTCGTAAATAATTTTATATTTAGCTAACTTGTTATTTTTGGCATGTTTAATTAAAGTATGAAGAGTACCTGTAAAATTATTATTATTCAAACTTCTATCTTTTATGGTAAAAGTTATTAATGTGCAGTATTATTATCCATTATTTGCCATATCTTCCACTTGATCATAGTTCATCTACACCACTTGAGCATACTTGAACATCCCACTTGATCATAGAACACCCACACAATGGTAATTGATAATCAATAAATTTTGAGCATTTCCTCACGATAGCAGGATTAGAGCTGAACCCATCATAATTCAAGGACTACTTATATTATAAACTGTATTTTTTTTTTTTGAAAAAATATTAATTTAAATACAGTCAAACCTCTTTAAGCCGCCATCATCGGTCTGTATTAGATACAGTCAAACCTCTTTAAGCCGCCTCCATCGGTTCGAAATTCCTGGCGGTAAAGGAGGGTGGCGGTTTATGGAGGGTTTATGGTAACATGTAGTCTCGGCATTCCTGCTGAACCGCTCTTCCGATCTAGGAGGGTGGCGGTTTGTGGCGGCTTATGGTAACACTTTGAGAAAACATGTATAGACTAGAATGACATTGTTTCATTTAATTAAAAACAAAACATGTGTAGGGACTAGAATTATGGAGGGTTAATGGTAACATGTGAGAAAACATGTATAGACTAGATGGACATTATTTTCATTTAATTAAAGGTGATCAGAAATAAATTGCTGAGTAGCAGAAGGAATTTTCTTTTTATATTCACAAATTACATTTAATTAAAGGTGATCAGAAATAAATTGCTGAGTAGCAGGATTTTCGATCAGAAATAAATTGCTGAGTAGCAGAAAGATTTTTATTTTTACTGTATTCACAGAAATTGCTGAGTAGCAGAAGGATTTTTATTTTTATATTCACAATTTGCTGAGTAGCAGAAGGATTTTTATTTTTATATTCACAAATTAAAAGTAGCAGAAGGATTTTTATTTTTATATTCACAAATTAAAATTTTTTTGTGAACATCTAATGTCGTTTTTGACATTTTTCCGAGTAAGAAACAGTAATGATATTTACAACAGTTGATTTATAAAAAAACTGTTTAAACTATTCTTCTTTTTCTGCAAAGTCGAGGTTATGGCTCTCCAGTCTTCTCCTATTTTAAACGATTATTTTGTAAAAATTCGTTTAAAGTTTTGGAATAGCTCATTTTGAAAACAGGGATGAGAATAGTCACAGGTGCGAGATTACAGTCTAATAAAAGTTAACAGATAAATTTCTTAATTGCCATCTTCTCTAGTGTTTCTATTTGTGTTTGTTGATTCTTGCCATTCGATTGTTTTGGTGGTTTAAACAACTGATTTGTCTACTAATGAAATGGTTTTGCTTCCAGAAATGAGTGGCAGTTGGCGATTAGTGAGGTGGCAGTTTATAGAGGGAACTTCATGTTTTAACATATAGGAAGAGATTTGTTATTGGCTTTCATCAGGCAAATAACGAGGGGGGCGGTTTATAGAGGGGTGGCTTAAAGAGGTTTGACTGTATATCTCTAAAATTGAGCTTTAATAATTTGAGGCAATTTTAGTCTCATTCACCTCACTATTAAAACTATTCTATAATGTTTTTTTAAAAACATCATATTGTTTCAAAATAAGAAATTGAAATGATTGCTTAAATCATAATGTACAGGATGAAAAAAAAGTCTGTGCCTCTCCAAATAACTTGATAACCATCAGATTTCAAAAATGTTAATGCTAACAAATAGGAAGTCATGGTTGGGCTGCCTGATGGTGATCTTCAAATGAGTTGATTATGCAAATAAGTACACTTGCAAATCCTTATCTCATAAACCATAACATATATGGAAAAATTTCCAATTACAAACTTGTTCAGCCATCAGTTCTAAACACTTTAAAAAATCTTCATCAAAATCAGATAAAAAGTTCATCTAAAAATGAAATCAAAACATTTTTATATGCAAATTTTGTCACATACCCTTCCATATCTGGGGCTTAAGGCTGAATACATACGTTTATTAACGAGTTCGAATCTTAACGTACAATCATTTTACACAGTCAACGAGCGCGTCTCAACGTATATCCGTTTCTTTACGAGGCTGAATCTCAATATAACGACGTCCGTTGACTCGCAGAAACGGTTAACGAGTGTCGTTCAAAATCGTCATC